>JABUQX010119331.1:10000-12500 GCA_015478945.1 Trachelipus rathkii | reverse complement strand
TAAATGTGGTTTGCTAAGTGTTGATAATAATAAAGAACTAGTAGAAAAAAATGATGATATTATTATTGACGATAAAGACTTTGTGGGGTGGTTTAACGGCGATTTCTGGACAGTAAAATGGAAATGGAAAGACAAAGAACCTAAATTAACAAATAGAGTTAGTTGTTATCAAAACACTATAAAAGAAGGAATGAAGGAGAAGTTTGATGAAGAAATAATTGAATGGATAAAAGATGGAATTTTGGTACCATATAATGGAAAGGTGAATGGAATAATACCTTTAATGGCCGTGAATCAGGAAATAAAAAATAAGGTAAGGCCAGTGATGGATTTTAGGGAAATGAATAATTATACGGAATGTCATACTGGTGATGGGGTAAATATATGTGATGAAACGTTGAGGGAATGGAGGAAAATAAAAGGGAAAACAAAACTAGTAGACTTGAAGGCAGCATATTTACAAGTGAGGATCGATAAGAGTTTATGGAATTATCAGGTTGTGAAATTCAGAGGAAAATATTATGCTTTGACTAGAATGGGATTTGGTTTGAATTCGGCACCAAGAATTATGAATAGGATTTTAAAAGAAGTGTTAAAAATGGATAGTAAGATAGAAAAGGGGACAAGTAATTATATAGATGATATTATTGTTAATGAATCAATTGTGAGTGCGGCGGAGGTAGTAAATCATCTAAAGAGGTTTGGGTTAGTAGCGAAAAGTCCTGAATCTGTAGAAAATGGTCGAGTGTTAGGATTGAAAATAATAAAAGGAAAAAAGGGCAATTTAGAATTCAGAAGAGGTAATAAAATTCCGAATATCAAAGAAGGGGATAATGTAAAAAAAAAAGGAATTGTTTTCGATATGCGGTAGTATCGTAGGTCACTACCCTGTTGCGGGATGGGCAAGATTAGCTTGTAGCTATGTGAAAAGAATATCTCAAACGGAGAATTGGAATGAAAATATCGATGAGAATGTGCTGAAAATGATAAAAAGTATTATTGAAGAAATAAATAAAGACGATCCAGTGAAGGGATATTGGAATATTGACGATTCTAAAAAAGGAACAGTATGGTGTGATGCGAGTAATGTGGGTATGGGCATCATCTTGGAAATAAATGGAAAAATTGTGGAAGACGGGGCTTGGTTAAGGAAAAAAGGAGATTATTCACACATTAATGTTGCAGAGTTAGAGGCAGTGATAAAGGGAATTAATTTAGCGATAAAATGGGACTTAACGGATATTGAAGTAAAATCGGATTCTGCTACTGTGATTAATTGGATCAGAACAACAATAAGTGGTAAAGAAAGAATAAAAACTAAGGGAGCAGCAGAAATATTAATAAAAAGAAGATTGGCAACCATAAAACAGTTGATCGAAGAATTAGGTATTAATTTGAAATTAGAATTTGTGCCTTCGGAAAAAAATAAAGCGGATAGTATCTCGAGAATAAAGAGAAAATGGCTTATCGGAGAGGAAAATAAGCTGATAAATAATAATGTTTGTCTATTATCATTTGAGGAATTAAAAGAACTTCATAATAGACACCATCAAGGTATTGAGAAAACTTTGTTTTTAGCTAGGATGGTAGACAAAGATGTAAGGCGGAGAGACGTGAAAAAATGTGTAAGAGAATGTATTCAATGTCAATCAATTGACCCAATAAATTACGATAGAGTTGAGAAAGGTAGTTTAGATAAAGAAGAAAATTGGTCTAGGGTTGCGATAGATATAACTCATTTTAAGGGGAAAATATTTTTGTCAATGGTTGATTGTGGCCCTAGTAGGTTTTGTATTTGGAAGGAATTGATTTCAGAGTCAGGGCAAGAAATTAAAAGAAAAATAGAAGAGGTGATTTTAGAAAGGGGGAGAGTTGATGAGCTATTAATGGACAACGGTACGCAGTTTAGGAGTGAAAAAGTGGATGAATTTTGTAGAAAATGGGGGATAAAAAAGGTGTTTAGAGCGGCATATAGACCGGAAGGAAATGGTATAGTCGAAAGAAATCACCGTACGATAAAAAGGATTGCGGAAAAAGCGAATATATCTGCTTTAGAAGCTGTATTTTGGTACAATATATCACCAAAAGATGGTTTAAAGGAAGAGTCTATACCGTATAAAGGGATTTTTAATTATGATTGGAAATATCAGATTGCTGATGAGGATAAAAAAACTATTGTGGGTGAGGATATAGAATCAAAGTATAAAGTAGGGGAGGAAGTGTGGGTTAAGCCAGGAAAGAGTATCTGTACATCAAAATGGAATAAGGGATACGTAACGAAGGTGAATTCTAAATGGAATATCGATGTCGACGGGATGGCGAGGAATGTTTTGGACGTGAGAAAGGTGGTTTTACCCAATGAAGAAGTTGATAATTATGAGCCGAAAGGTGAAAGAACAAGGAGAGATACTAATTTTTTAAGGTATAATCTACTAGGGGGAGAAAATTGATCTTTAGATCAGGGGGGCGTGTGTGGAGTTTTGGAGCTTCACACTATTAA
>JABUQX010119331.1:0-5000 GCA_015478945.1 Trachelipus rathkii | reverse complement strand
TTGGTGGTCTGTGTCTTAAGTAGTTTTCTGTTAGTGTCATGAGAATTTGTTTGCTGTCTGATGTGTTATGAGGTGGAGGTGGGATGTTGTTCAGAATTTGTTTTTAATATAGAATTTGTTTGTAATATTTGTAATATGTACTATAGGTTGTTTGAGTCTGTGGTGGATGGGGTTGGAGAGGGCAATGTGGCATGGGTGTTGGGGTGTTGGGGTGTTTGAGTTTTTGTAAAGAATTGTGTGCCTATTATGTCCAGGTGTGTGTTTATGGGTATTATTTTGGTTTCTTCGTGTAGATGTTATTGTGGTGTGTAGTTAATGTGCATCCTGTTATGATTCTTTGTACTATGTTCTGTGTTTTTTGGAGTTTTTTTTATATTGCTTTTAGTTAGTTGTGGGTAGTGGGTGCCAAATTGGAGAGGCGTAGTTTAGAGTCGGACGAATGTATTGTTTGTATATGGTGGTAGATGTCTGTTTGCAGTTTCTATAATCTGTGCCAGCGATGGCTCTTAATATGTTCAGTTTCTTGTTTGGAGATGAAATTATGTTGTCTGTGTGTTTTGTAAAGCTAAGATGAGTTTGACACTGATCTCACCTGTACAAGGTGTTACCCCGATAATTTTGCGAGTTTTGTTGAAGGGTACAGCAATGTTGTTTAAGTAGACTTAGGGGTGTAAGATGCAAAGTTTGAGGTCGGTGGTAATTAAAGTGATTGATGATTTGTTTGGTGAGGTGGATATTCTGTTTCCTGTTAGCCATGTTTGGAGTTGATTGATGTATTGTTCCATCAGGTTTGTGGAAGTGTTTACTTTCTGGGTGTGTAGTAGCTATGGTAATGTCATGTGCGTAGGCTGCTATGCTGGTGTGGTTTGTTTGTGGTTGTGGGAGATGGGCTGTGAATAGGTAGAATAATGTTGGGGTAGTATTGCTTCTTGGGGTACTCCGTTACTAGTGTTTCCTGTTCGAGATTTTGTATTGTTTGTTTGTATTTGTGCTGTTCTTCCTGATAGGAAATTGGGAATCCATTTCGTTAGGTTTACTTGGATGTTAGATTTTGTTATTTTGTTTATCAAGCTATGTTTAAGTAATGTTTGTTGATGTCAATTGCTATGATTATTGTTTTGTAAGTGGGTTTTGAGTTTAGGCCGTTGATTGTGGGTTGAATGATGTTTATAAGTGTTGTTGTGGTTGAATGGTTTTGTTTGATGTCGTGTTGGAATTTATGTTTGGTAATGTGTGAAGTTATTTTGTTTAGTATGTTTTTTTATAGTAGTGTACATAGTGTTGATATATATGTAACGCAGTTGTACATGAAGTATATAAATTAAGTTTCATTTATTTGTTTTTATAGTAAAGGTCCCATATTGCTATTACAATGTCCCTTTTTTATCCCCCATATATCTCATGTATACTGCGAAGCCCAGTCAAACTCGTTGTATATATAATTTATATAAGTGGGCACTTTTATATGAGGAACATATAAAGCTTTGTGGTAAAAGCACCAATGAGAACTCATTTTATGAGCCTTACTTCTTAAAATCTGATTGTCATTGCGTGGTCCTATCAATGCCTCTATTATTATTATTATTCATTATTATTATTATTCATTATTATTATTATTATTATTATTATTATTATTATATTATTATTATTATTATTATTATATTATTATTCGTTATTATTATTTTTTTTTTAAAGCAATTTTGACAAAGGAAACTGAGTGTTTTATACCCTATATATATATATATATATATTATATATATATATATTATATATATATACTAGTATATATATATATTAATATAATATATAATATACTATATATATATATATATATATATATATATATATATGACTATATTTCTATATATATATGTTTTATATATATAATAAATAAGTGTTAGAATAATTTTATTTCTTAAAATTAAATAAATGAAATATTTTGTTAAAAGTGTGTGGAGTGTAGAAACTCCAATTTCAAGTGGTTTTTTTATTCTGAATGGGATGAGAGATTGTTATTTCTTAAGAAATATTGCAATATCCTAAGAAATACCAACCCCGCCTTCTCTTCAGACGTTGTGTATATATTTTTTCTACTGTTTTAATTGATTAATATATATAACATTTGACCTACTATTCTTAGTTGTTTTTAATTGGCTAATGGTCGTAGTTTAGACTACTCAGGCTGGTATAAAACCTAAGGTCAGTCATAATTAAGGACCTTTCCGCCTTTATTGCTTTTGGTCTCAGGATGTGTTGGTACTTACGCGCCTTATGTATATATCGATCAATTTTATTCATGTGTTAGTAATTTATTTTTTGTAAGCAGAAGTGCATTGTTTGTAATTTGTTGCAAAAGTGCAAAATTTAAATATCTATGTTAAATTAACCATGTTTCCAATTATTGTTTTGAAGTGGTAATATGTGTATATTCTCGTAGAAATGTCAATCTAAAAGTTAGATTTGAGTGTGCCGTAATAAATTCTATTAATATTGTAATTCTTGTGTCAGTAAATTTTCCAAAAGTGTGTCGTCTGCGTTTATGCATTTGAAAGGAGTCGTTGCGTACGATATTATTGCCATGTGTCGTATGCAGGTAAGCTTCAAAGTTAATATATTTTTATTGTAAATAATATATAAAATGTTTGAAAGTTAATATATTTTTATGAATAAATATAAAGCATTTGAAAGTTCAACATTTATTTTTTTAACGTGTGGTTAATGTTGGTTAAGTATTTTAATATTTATTATTTGTCTCAAACAAAGATTTTTAATACGAATAGGCAACTTCTTGATTGAAATAAGTTGTAAAGCAACAGCTGATTCTACACTATTGTGTTCACACTGACGAATCGAGGTTTTCAATAAATTTATTTTGTATAATTCCAAGGTCAAAGTTGAGATTGAAGTTTAATATCGGGTCCAGTCTAGACCGTTATTAATATATTTTAAATACATTTATATACATTTTTGCACATATATTTTATATACTTTATGTATATAAATATATATGGACGAGAATCTATATAAATTTATTGTTAGAATATTTTTGGTGTAAGTTAATATATTATTGTATATATATATATATATTATTATGCGCATATAAATGTATATATTTTTATATGCATATTATATGTTACTGATTTATATTGCAAAGATTGTTTTAAAGCATAAAAACAAATCATCTGGTACTGCAGTTAACATATGCGTGCGTATATAAATAAATATCCTTGGACATTTATCTATATATTCACGGATGTGTAAGTTAATTCATTTGTAAAAAGCCGTACATATATTTTTAATTTTTTATTAAAGTATTTTAAAATTGTTCCAGTGGTTTTTCTTAGTTGTTTCCAAAAGTAGTTTGCTTTTTTACTTATTTAAATATTCAGTTAACTATTATATTAGGTCTCAAAGACATTGATTTCATGATCAAAACATTGATCATTACAACAGGTAAATTCACTGATAACGAGTATTATTGACTGGATGGTTCTCATATAAAACAAAGAACCCGTTCGACCGTTGTTTCACTTGAAGCCTTCAGGAGATACGTTGGTGGAGTTTTGAGTATTTAGAATTGCATGCAATATGCACAGGCCGATAAACTTATTCAACAGGAGGTTCCGGGATATCTGATACGATAGAGGCTCGGAGAATCTTAGAAAGTATTGGTTGGTTGTCTTGTCACGTGGGCCTGGCCAAGGAATTGTTTATACGTTGAAAGAGTAAGTTTATGACATTACAATTTATTATCTTTTTCAACCACCCCATTACATTAAATTGGGCGTTCCTGTCTCGGGATTTTATTTTATAATCACCCAGTCGGTATTCAGTTATCATTGAATTGCTTAGTGTGACATTTATTTTTGCCATTTTTTGCTGAATATTAGAGCACAGTGTTATTCATTTGTAATTGTTTTGCTAAAACCTGTGCTAGAGATATTGTTTAAATATTGTCATCAATATTAACATCTGGGATATATATTGATATTGGCAGTATTAACTGCTCAATATAGTCCATTGTACTATTCATTTTGTTGAAGTTTGCATATATGATTTTATGTGTATTGGTGAAATAGTACTTTGCTATTGCAACAATACTCATTGTTTGGAAACAATTAAACACTGGAATAATTTTTAATACTTTATATTTATGCTTTTATATAAATATATATATATATAATAAATATATATATATAATATATATATCATATAATAATATATATATATATTTTTAATTAATATATATATATATATATATATATTTATATATATATATAATATAACTATAATTATATATATTATAATATATATATATATATATATAAATATAAATATTATATAATTAAAGCTATATATATTATATATATATAATAAATATATAATATAAATATATATAATATATGTACATATATAATATAATATATATCATATATTTATATATATAATATATATATATATATATATATAATATATATATATATATAATTATATATATATATATATATATTATTAATCGATTGTTTAGTATAGGATATAATAATTTGCAAAGTGCATAAGCAAAGATAGTGATTTTCGTAATTCGTCGACTTACTCGCTTTGGGTCTGGTTCAGAACAATACATTCCCACAAGATTGTTGGTAAATTTACTACGAATTGTTTATATACCATCGCAAATACATATTTATATATGTAACACTTGATTGTTGTAAGAAAAAATGTTTTCCTGCGTGTATCGTGGGAGGAAAATTTCGCGAAAATTTTTGGTAGAAAACTGTGATTGTTTATTCGTGCCGCTAAAAAGTGACGGTTGTCAAATAATTTGTTTATGTAAAGTAGTTTTGAGCTAAAACTATTATAACATGGTCTTACTACACACCACGACCATGGAATTTGTAGACCTGTGGGTCAATAGATCAATTAGAGGTTTATCGGGTAAGGATAACTTGCTCTGCATTAAAAGATGATATGGCTCAGAAACTGCTGCGCGCGAAGCAACA
>JABUQX010119330.1:10000-18881 GCA_015478945.1 Trachelipus rathkii | reverse complement strand
GTGAAGAAGTTCTTTGAAGAAGACCAGAAATTTACAGATACTTTGCTGAATCAAAATTAATAAATAGTTTAAAAGTAAAAACAAAAAATAACCTCAAGAGTTTTTGTGTATGTTATTACAAAATACATGACTTCGAACTCAATAGATCATAAGATCAAAAGATCAGATCATGGAAGGTAGGAGGGCGTTTGGATGAATATTTAGTTTGACATTTACTGAATTTAAGGCTCGCTATTTACTGTCTTTACTGAATTATACTGCGACTTATCTCTTATAATTTTAAAGTATGCAACACAAAAATGCAAATTTTTTGTAGAATTTATAACCATAAAAGATAATTTTTGAGTTCAAATAATAACTTTTTTTAAGAGTAAAAAACTAAAATATTTAAAATAAACAAAGGAAAATAATAAAAAGTTTTGATAAATTAATAACAAAATATGACTTGAATCAATTAGATCAATAGGTAGGATCAATAGATCATCATAGTCTGAGTGACAGGTAAGGAGTCGTGGGGTTGATGAGGGCGTGTGGTTGGAGTTGGGCAGTTGATGTCTTTATATCGATTTACTGATATTTACCTGCCCTTTACGTTGGCATTTTTTTTATAGGATAAAAAAGATGTATAGAGGAGATTTCTCATTAACTATAGTTAAATTAACTATATAATAAAAGTTCAAAAATAATAAAAAGAATTATGGTGTTTTTTTGAGATTATTTATAAGGCGTAAAACTAAAACTAGAAATATTTTGACTTATATGGAAGCCAAATTAACAACAAAATATAAATTGTAAATATTTCAAGTTATTTGTTTATAATTGCTAATTTTACAAAATATAACTCCAATTGATAATCGAATAGCTTAAAAATAATATTTAAAAAAAAAAAAAACGAAATGCATGTATCGTCCGTATAGGTATAGATGATATGAGATATTTTTAGTTATAGTATATTAAAAAATTAAATTTTACATAGAAAAATATAAATAAAGATATAAAATAAAACTTAATATAATAAAATAGAAGATAATATGATAACCCATAACGTAAATATGATAAAGTGTAAAAATCGGGTTAGAGTATTGTGAATAAGTGTTTTTATGCGGGATATTTGTGGATTTTCATGAAGTAAATAATTAACCAACAACATCATAAGCAACAAAACAGCATGACAACAACAACAACCAAACATATCTCTCGGACTGCAAACAACAGTAAGTTTCTTGGATTATACAACGTAACTACAACTTGGCAATACAACAAATCTCAAAAACAACAGATCATTGATAAGCAACAACATTACAACAATCGATAACATAACAGATTCAACAACAAAACTAACTTCAGAACAAAAAAAGATCAACAACAAATCCTTTTAGGCATATTTCCTATAACCAACACACAAGATATGAAAAACATAGATCATAAGATACAACAACATATGACAAACAATGCAGACCAACCAAACAGCTAATTAATTTCGACTACAATCATATTTTTACAACCATTAAGCGGGAAAAAATATATCATAATCTAAACGTTATTCTCGATTTACAAAACTGCAACAACAAACGCAAGACATTATCAATAATCAAAGCAAATGCAGTAGGTTTTGATAGATAGTAAAATAGACTGATCTCATTTCTACATTTATTTAGTGAAAGTACTCGTGGATTATTCTTCAGCAAAAGATGATTACTAATGATGAGTGCACATGATGACTCAATGGATCAATAGACGATATCATACGATGAAGCTAATAGTAAGCAAACATACGGATATCAGTCTTATAGTGAATGTAGTGAAGCGAGGTAATGACTAGCTTGATAAATATAGTGTATATATAATATATTACTAGATTTCACTGAATTTGTTATATCTCTTATATAGCTGGCAGTAGCGTCCAAGTGCGCCAGAGCTCATTCTTTAAGTCTCTGGTATAGAGCCAAGATAGATATAATAATAACAAGTCTTTCTCACTGCTTTAGTACAATAATTACTGACCTTATGAATCTATCTATCTCCAGAAATACCGAATTGCTCTACGAATAGATTTCCTATTATCGTATATACATTCCTAGAAATCACCTTAGTCATCAAGCGATCACAGAATGGTATTAGCGATGCAGTTTGATTTCTGAATTTTATACTGACTTGTTTCTCTCTAGAAAATTTTAAGTTGTTAAGTTTAAACATAAAAAGAATAAAATTTTTTGAGTGAGAGAACAGATATAACATAGGCGCTCCCCATAATAATCTATTGCTGGCTTGCTAGTAAAAAATTAAACAAAATTAAAATAAACTTTTTAAGTATGTAACCGAAACAGAGATTTTTAGAATTGATCATCCAACTTTAGTATACCAATAGGATACAATAGGTTCACCAGGTATTAGTGGATCAATAGGAAGAATTAAAGTTTCGAAACTCTAGACGAACTCAATTGCTGAATTGAGTGATGGCAAGTGGGGTGAACATTACTGATGTGTTTACTGTGGATATTAATGACCTTTATATATGTTAGCTAGGTCGTAAACTCATGCAATCAATTGTGATTTGTACAGTATATTAACCATAACATAAAGAATAAATTCTTTTAGTATAAACACAATATGTATATTACATATGCAAATAGAGCGAGAAAATATAAACTCAAATTACCACTCCTTTGGAACCTTATATAGTTGCGCACAAATAATAAACAGAATAAAATAAAACTATTTATGCGTACTAGAAGAGTTCCTAAAGTCTTGTCACAACGATATAATCCAATAATAGATAAATTGGCTTTTTTAGTTTCTCATTTCCTATGTACAAATATATTGATTTGAACAACTCTCGATCAAGACAAGAATCAATAACGACTCATAATACCTCGCAATGCCTGAGCCATGCAACCCCTTACATTTCAACACTCAGCATTCATGAAAAGGAACGGTGGAGTGGATCTGACGACCTTAGAATGCAGGTAGATTCTCTAAGTCTACATGTGCCTATAGCATATTTGACCTTGCTCTCGTTTAAAATGTATTCCCTTGTATAATACCAAGTAGCCTGACATCATATTCTATTAGTTTACGTATCACAATAACAAAGAGCTTTAAATCCTCTATCTCTACTCCAAAACAACCAAATAGTAGTTTAAGCTAAGAGATACCTCAAGCTCACAATAATAAATAACTATAATATATCTGATCCACTTAAGTAACGAACAGATTTACTTCTCAATATCTTATACAAAGACCAAAATAATATATAAACTTGTGTCATTTGTTCATGTTATAGGTAACAAAATTCACTTCGTGATTCATCTACATAAGCGCCTCATAGATCTCAACTATGACATCTATACTAGGATAATCACGGACTGTTCCTCTTACCCGCTTAGAAAGCCACAAGTCAGAAATGTGTAGACGACTCCATATTACGTTGATATATACTCTACTGATTTACTGATTTACTGCTTTGAGGCTGTGATAAAATGCAAACAATCTTTTTACAGTTATAAACGATAAGACAAAATTTTTCTCGTAAAAAGAAAAATGTTCAAAGAAGATCAAGGAGAATAAAATTTATAGTAAAAATAAAACCACATAAATAAATCTTTATTAGTAAGAAACCATAATGTTGTGAACACCAAACTCAAAATAAATATATAGAGATTCTTTGTGTTATGTTATACAACATATAGTATTGACATCGACCTCTAGATCCAATAGATCATAGTTCTTGATCCAAATAAGTCACATGAAGCGGATCAATAGATATGACTAGTAGGGTAGTTGATATAGTATTGATTTATATTTATGCATTTACTGCTTTACTGGTTTACTGATTTACTGCATTGAAATCAGTAAACCTAAATAAAAAATGCCCAATTTTTTTAAGTTATTAACACTAACGAATAATTTTTAGTAAAACACATGTTAACAGATAACAACAAAAATACATCACAGTTTTTGTGTCTATATATATACAAAATAGCGACTTGAAATTTAATCGATCTAGATCATAGACTCTACATTTACCAGAAATTCTTTCAATCCCTCCAATGACCCATCTTGATTTAACTGATTTACCATAGAATATTCTACTCGATTGACTGCTTTAAATGTTAATGTATAAAAAATGCAGAATTTTTAGTTGAAAAATTGAATTCTTAAGTATATACAAAGCATAAAAAAAATAAATTTTTTAGTAAAAAAAATGTTTAAGCAATAAAACAAATAAATAATTTTTATAAGCATTAAAATAAACACAAAACTAAATTAAATTTTCTTGTAAACATAATGTTTAGAAACAAAACAAATAAATAAAGTTTCACTTGAGACTGTCATATCGTTTACAAATATGACTGTGATCAATAGTTACACACTAGAAAAAATCTCAGTGATCCTTAGGTCATAGTCAATAGATCATGGCCGCCTTACGGATAAGGGTAGGAGGGTTAGTTGGATGATGTTGATTTACTCGATATTACTATTTACTGCTTTACTGATTTACCTGATTTACTATTGACTGTTTAGGATATTCAAAAATGCCCAAAATTTTTTTTTTACCTATTAACATAAAAAAAGAATAAATTTTTAGATGTAAAACTATCCGATTTTAAGAAACAAAAACGAACGAAGTAAATAAAAGTTTTGTGTTATTATTATACAAATATGACTCGATAAATTCAAATGGATCATATATCATTAGATCATATATCAATAGATACTCATTGACTTAAGAGGTAGGAGGGTTTGGAGGCAGTTTGATTACTGATTTACTGATTTACTTGCTTTAAAGTGTACTGCTTAGTACATTAGCCAAATTTTTTTAGTAGAAAGAAGCCACAATCTAGTAACAGATTACCTAATCATAAAGGAACTAAGATTTTTTAGTAAAAACCAAAATGTTTTAAGCCCATTAGAACACAAAATAAATATTTTTTCCCCTACCACCCATAACTATACGCTAAAAACTAATCCAAAATAAATAAATTGTTGATGGTACAAATTAATGTGTAAAGAAAACAATGAGAAACAATTAACTAAAAGTCTTATATAGCGTCCCAAAATCTGAACTGTGTTATTATACAACATACTGACTTGAATCACATATGATCATAGACGAGATCAAATAGTCAATTAGTCAAATAGCATCAATAGATCATTACGCAAAGAGCCTACGAGTCGAGCGATAGTCTTGAAGAGATAGTTTGACTTTATGATATATTACTGTACTTGACTGCTTACATTGCATTTATCTTTCACAATATATGATTTATTGCTTTAAGGTATGTAAAAAATGCAATTTTTTTTTAAGTTATAAACATAAAAGAATACATCTTCTAGTAAACAAAAATGTCTTTAAAGAAACCATACCAACAAAATAAAAAAAGTTTTTATAAACGGCTAGTATTATACAAAATATGAAGCTTGAATCAATAGATCAATAGTCATAGTTCAATCGATCAATAGATTCTATTGTGCCTTCGATCAAGCAGAAGAACCCGGGTTAATGGAGAGGCAGTTTGACCTTTACTGATTTACTGACTTTCTAAGGTATGTAAAATGCAAAATTTTTTAGTAAATAAAGCAAACAATTGTCTTTCAAAGCGCTACTAAAAACAAAATCTTAAATAGAAAAAAAACCTATATAAGATTACAACATAATGTTTATAATAGTAAAACAAAACAAAATAATAAATGTTTTGTGTTATATTATACAAACAACATAACCTTGACCATCAATTATAAGTATCATCATAGTTCAATAGGTCAAATAGTATTTGACATCAATATGTTCATCTAGATTCATCGTGTTAAGATAGGAAGGCACTCAAACGACACTACTATCACTATAAATAACTCGGAGCTTCCTGCTGAACCTCATTAATGCTATAATAAAGTAGTGAATATGCCCAATTATTTTTTTTAAGTTAATAGATACATAAAAGATAATTTGTTACACCGTCTAAAAACCAACAAATAGTTCAAGACTACTAGTGAACGCAAAATAACGATACATCTTCTTTAAAAACATAATGTTATTAAATATAGGCAACAAACCAAAATAAATAAAGTGCATTTTTTGTTATTAAGTGTAAATATTATTAATGACTCTCGAATCTTCAAAGCTAGATCAATAGATCAATAGAGATCAATAGATCATGGTTGTCCCTGTTAAGCCAAATGCGGGGTGGCCTGCATACTGGACTACAGTTTTGATTTTACAGATTTACTCGATTTACATACCTCGCTGCTTTAAAGGTATGTAAAAATGCAAAAATATTTTAAGTTCGGTATAAATGAAATATGTACACAATGATTAGCCTGAAAAAAACAACATGCTTCATATAAGAAAACAAACAAAAATAAATAAAGTTTTGTGTTATGTTATACCAAATATGACTTGATCAATAGATCATAGCATCATAGATCAATAGATACTAGTGAGGCACCAGTCAGGTAGCGTCAGGAGCGTTTGATGGAAATGATCTATGAGTTTCTCAAGATTCTACTTGATATTCAGCTGAATTTTACTAAGCAATTTACAGTCATTCACTGTTTTTACGTGGAAGACTGCCGTTTACTGGGGTTTTTGTTTTTTCCTATGCAAATTTTTAAGGTTTTTTCTTTGCTACTCTCTATAACCGTCATCTTTTTACTATAATCAAGATGGCTAGAGCAAAAACAAAGTAAATAAAGTTTGTGTTTAATATCTATTACACTCTAGACTATGATATCAATAGTCTCAAATTAGAAACAGGTGTATCTCCACTCCGATCATCAGCCAAATAAAACCGTTATAGGTATATCGAGTGCAGTTTGACATTACCTATGACTTAAGCTCCTCTACATAGCAGTCGTAAGCATGGTTCAAAAATCTAAATTTTAACAGTCTGTAAACATGAAAAAGTTTAAAGTTTTTTGGAGTAATAATAGCAAAATTCTGGTACGACGAAAGCCTGAAAACAACACAAATTAATACCGTAAAAATGAAATAATTACGTCTAAAAAAAAAACGCTGGTAAAGATGTTTTGACGTGTCATATTGTTTATTTACTACAACCTCTCACCTCTTGAAATCCAATATACGTTATAATCCTAAACTAATTGTAGTAGTCAACATAAAAAATAAAAATAAAATAACTGTAAAATAAATTAAAAAAAACAGAAATATTAGATACAAACACTGTCTACACGAAGTAAAATAAATCAAATAATATGTTTCGCATTTTAGTGTATCAGAATATTAAAATACAGTTATTAATAAAAAGGTCAATTAAAAAAAAAAAATAAAAAAAAAAAATAAAAATAAAAAAAATATTTTGAAAAATGAATAAAAGTAAATCAGTATTAAATTAAAGGAATAAAAAATAAATTAAACACAAAATAAAAATGTTATAAAATAAAAAATAGTTAGAATAATATAAAATAAAATTAAAACTAAATATAGAATACTTAACGTACTAAATGATTATGATAGCATGTTAAGTATTGTAAACAGAAAAAAAGCAAACAATATATGCATGTTTCAACTGAGGAAAAGATATATTTATAGTGTGTTGTGTTATAGTGTGTTGTGTTGTGTGTGTGTATGAATAAATAGAATAAGTGTGATATTTTGAAAATCGTATGATAGATGATGTACGTGCGTGTCTAGTCAGTTTGAGATAGACGGGTGATTCTCTTGCAAGATGTCTGTGTGCTTAACTTCGGTGCCATTACTTGATTAGTAATATGTTGATGCAACTCTATAAATTTATATTATGTATTCTTGCGTGGAACTAGATGATATATAGCCAGTAGTTGATTCTGTGAAACGAATCGTTATCGGAGTATGTAGTTCGACATTGACCTCTAGCTAGGGCAGCTAACTGGATTGTCAGAATGCTGCCTTATGCAACAGTATGATCAGCCATATCCCTTCCTTTCCAAAAATTCCGACTCCGAAATCCTTGTGCTTCTGGAATTCTGAGCCATCTCTCATTAGAACAATGTGTCTACTCGTGTAAGTTGGATTGTCTCGAGTCGGAGTCGATGTAGAGCCTGCCTCTGTTAACAGTGGTAAGTCCGCGTTAACAGCTCTCAGTGCTATCTCTCGAATAAATCTATCTAGAACCCTTTATAACTGGTATAGGTAGTATCTCACATAATTTATTGTATTAGTTATAAAGTATAAGTTTCAATACTTATATGATATTAAATCTTTAATATTAATAATATTCTTTGCTTCAACGTGTGCATATCTAAGTGACGAGGCACATTGGTTACTGCTGCTATTATGTTTATATGCTCCATTCTTAATTTTATAGTTTTCATAAATTATCAATGATTAAACATCGACCATCTAATATAATATTTGAGTATTATTCATTCTATCAATTTATGATGACTTCACTATTCGCTTTAACATTGGTAAAAAAACAAAAAAAACGAAAACCTGTTTAAAATAAAAAATAAACCTAATTGCATTTCTAATTTACGTTATACATTTGTTTCCGAAACTGAAATAATCTCGTATTTGTATTTCATCTGCATCTTTATGTCTCTACGGTACTTTAAAATTTAATTAAACATTATTTGGGTGAGATTCAATATCCGGTTCACGCTAAACCCAATTTTCCCCCCCCCTAAAAATGGAATTTAAAATTCGGATATTTTCAGCTGTTTTGAACTTGTAGCTTTTTTTGATAACTTTTCGGGTGTTTTTGCTGTGTCTGTTACCGTTTTTTCAAGAATTTTCAATTTTTATACCCTATACTCGTGACTCTTAATTGATTTGTTCTCTAATGTGATAAAATGTCAATACTTCCTCTCAAACTCTAAACCTAATTTTATGCTCTATAGTTAAGAAATTTGAGTATTAATGTATTGAGATTAGCAAGTTGCA
>JABUQX010119330.1:0-5000 GCA_015478945.1 Trachelipus rathkii | reverse complement strand
CCAGCAAGTAGACTTTCATTAAACGAAGAGTGCGATGCCCTTGGCCTCCTCCTACCTGACAAATCTTTCTTGGCCTACTTTGCAAAAACATTCTCAACAACTTCTGTGAATATTATCCTTATCCTCCTCTATTCGCTCTGATATGGTTATGTTGCTAATACTCCAACTGAAAAGCCAATCTCTTCAGCCTCTATTCTTCCTCTTAATACCTGGAACTATTCTGTCATTCTCTTCCTCGCTTCCCATCTCGCAGGTGTCCTATGCCTTTACCCTGCGAATACATTATGATCGGGTGACATGGGCTCACCTGAACTATGACACGTTAGGGAATGGCGGGTGGAGTCCGGATGGCATTCCGTCCCGAGTATTTGAGGAAGTGTGCTTCCCTGCTATCCCCGCCCCGCCCTCGTTCAACTATATCTTCTATGCCCCAAAATACTAGCACTTTCCTTCAGTGTTGGAAACGCGCATATGTGTTCAACCGATCCCGAAAAAAGACAGCCGCTCTGCCCTTCAACTATCGCCCTGAGCTGCGAACTTGATTCTATTCTAAGATCTTTGAAAACCCTTCTGCACCCTTAGCTTCTAGTTAGACCATCTGGAGATCTTCCATTCCCTTTTCCGATCGCCGTTACGAGCTTTCGGGCACTTCGAGGTCTACTTTGCGAGGTATACTTTCCTAATTTAACAGATTTATGGTTTTCCGCCCTCAGGAACTACGGGGAGATTTGCGTGGTGTCGCGCTCTGACATATTCAAGCATCTGACCGGTACTGGTAGCGTTACTGCTTCTCCAAGCCTCCCCTCCTTTGGTTCTTCTTCTCTTTGCTTACGTATGTTCTAGCTTTCTTTCAAAATCGCTCAATATTGGCTAGGGTTGGTGGGGCGACTTCTTCTTCTTTTTCAGTCAATTGTGGTGTTCTCAGGGTTCTGTATTATTTCCTACTTTATTCCTTTTTTCATAAATCTTCTCACCTGCACATCTAACTTTTTCCACTCTATGACGATGACTCGACCTTCATTCTTCAACTCACTTTAATTCTGCTCCCTCTTTTATTTCTTGAATTGCCTCTCTCTAATCTTTCCCGATTCTACTCTCGCTGATCTGTATAGAATTTTCAGGCTGGTTCGTCTACAACATTTGTGAAAATTGAGTTCTTTAAAAACAACTTTCAAATTTACCTCTATTTAAGGACAGCCTACCTTTCCTTCTGCTTCGACGGTTCTTCTCCGGTCTCTTCTAGTTGACAATATAAACTCCTTGGTGCTGTAACATAAACAAAAAAATGTCTTGAAGACCTCACATCACAACGGCTTGCTAGGGTCGGCCTCAAAGAAACTAGGATTCTGTTTAGACTGCGAGACTTTTATTCCTCTGCTCAGTTACTCCAGCTATACAAAGGGTTTCAGTCCGCCCTTCTTGATGGGTACTGCTTCATATCTCGGAGATAGTTCTGTCATCCGGTTTTGAGAAGAGTAGAGTCAAAGGCAAAGGCTTATAAACTATCCTTTACTTTCTAGTTTCACTGACCCATCTATCTTTGCGGGCGCGATGTATGCCGCTTTATCTCTTTCTATAGGGTACAGCGTGGCGGCACAAGTGCTCGACGGGAACCTCGCACTCGCGTTTACCACCACCCTTTACGACGCCCTCGATAGCACAAAGGATGCTGTGTGGGTACAATGAGTTGTCGTGATATTTTTTAACCATCCAGACTAGTTCGCTGCGGTGCTTCCATCTTTCCTGCCATCTCTGTTCTGAGGAATTCTCTCCCATCTTCTGTGTTTATCACTCAATCTTAATCTCAGCCTCACTTTAAAATCTGCCGTCTTTCTCATCCTGCGTAATTTGCGGTGGACAACTGTAAAAAAAACAATAAATAAAGGTTCTAATAAGGAATTATTTAAGCTAGCTGAAAACGCCCACAAAGGAGTGGCATCTCCGACGGGGAATCACTTCTAGAATGCATTTAAATAGCATAACGAGAGCAGCTTGCTCTGCGTGCACGAAAATAAGAGATTCACAGAAGTGGAAGCGCGCCTTAATCAGCAACCCCTGGCAACAGCCACGATGAGTGACGGGATGGTGCTTTCAGGCAAACTAAACCTACTGATCGTGGAAGCGTCTCGGATAGTTGACTTTATAAGTTCATGGTTCGAAAAAATTGCATTGCAATGCTCATTCATGCTTCCAAAGGAATCACGCACCAAGGGAAACCCATCGAAAAAAACTGAAGAGACAGTCATCGAGGAGCAAAGATAACTCAAATTTGCAATCTGTGAAAGAGGAGCTGAGGCTCTACGAAAACATGGAGCGATGCTGACTACAGAGAGAGATCCTTTCATGTGCTGGCATGAAAATGGGCCAAGGTGTTCCATTGATATATCAGTGCTTGCAAAGCAAATAATTATCACTCCCTCCCTCAACAGTCGAGAGCAAGCATCTTTTTAGTGAAGTTGGGAATGTAAACACCCAAAAAGAAACAGGCTCTCGCCAAGATACTAGGGAAAGCTTAATGTGTTTGTGCATCACCAATTTTGAAATTTTTTGAATTGAGTATTGAGTATGATATCTAATTTATCTTAAATAGAGTAATATTAGTATTTCGTATGTCATGTCTTGAGTAATAGCGTTTTTTATTTTGCTTTTCAGCTTGATTAATTGAGGGTCTCTTCTTTTCATTATTTATTATTCTTGTATATTGTAGCTAATTAAAGATTCTTCTTGTAAATTGTATCAATGGTATAAAATATAAAAGCTAGTAGCCAAACTTTGTTAATACTCACTGGAAAATGGAAATGGAATCTTTTTGAATTAAACACAAACAGTTAAATGTGTTCGATCTTTCACGCTATATCTTGCGATTTATATATTCCTAAAGATACTATTTTAATTATAAAAGTAAACTAAGTACTTGGGCATACCAAATATAAATAAGATGCTAAGTATTGGTTAGTGCAATGTACAGGGAAAGCAATCCTGAGTTGCCAAGCAGCACAGTGCACAAATGTTTTCTTATTACTGGGTATGTATTATATCAACAAAAGTATCGGTATTGTACGGTTATCGGCACCATAAAAAAATAGAGTATCGGGTATCGGCCCTTTTCCTGTATCGGACATCCCCTAAGTAGTATATTGATTATAGTATATATAATATTATATTATACTATATATAGTATATATACTATATATATATAGCGATAGTTATATATATATATTATATATATATAATAATAGAGTAAAATACTTATATATTATATATTATAGATATATATATATATATATATACATATATAGTATATATATTTAATATATAATATAATATATATATTATATATATCTATATATTATATATATATATAATATATATATTTATATATTTATATATTATACTATATATAGGATATTTGCGGTATTATAATAAATATATATCATATATATATATATATTATATATGATATATATTATATATATAGATATATATATTATAATATAATATATATATATATATATAATATATATATATATAGCTATATATAATATTAGTGAGGCGTCAGTATGTCATTTTTTGCATCGGGATGTTTGATTTTTAATATCCACAGATGTGGATGCAGATATTGATAGTCATATAATATATCATATTATATATATATATATATTATATATAGAATATATATATGATATAATAATATATAATATATATAGTATAATACTTATTTTATAATAGAAACAAACACATACGCAGTTGTAGCCACAACCTATTTAATATAATTGTGTTAACAGGGTGTGGGAGAGGGATGGCCAACTCAAATGCACTCCACCAACCTTTTTCCCCAACCTCCGCCTTTAATGAAAGAGATTTTACAATGGATTAATATACTTTTTGCACCAGTATTGAAATTCAAATTATGGAAGGTTGTGCTTGAGAAACATTAATTTTTCTGCCTTTTCTCTCTCTAAGAGTCTGATTTCTCTATTTTACTCAATATATTAGCCCAACATTCATGCTAAATTACTCTCACTTAACCCCATGGAACAGTAGTTGGGACAGGCCAAGTATTTCCTTGCGAGGTTTCTAAAGCCGTGGTAACATTTTGCCTAAAACATTTCACCAAGCTCTTAGGATCATCATTTGTTCATCTAAGTCGTTTTTCTTGGGTTGATAAGTTTTCAATCATCTTGAACTGCTCTTTTGGTAATGCGTGTGTTTCTTCATCACTTACTGGACTATAGAAATTCTTCCAGTGAATCTGTTAGTTGATTGCTTGCTAGAAGGTCCTTTTAAAGGATGACGAATTGATAGACTGTTCGGATTGAAGTTTTTCAACTGCAACACAAAGTGACAATTAAACTTGTTCTAATATTATTACAAGAAAAAAAATTAGCCTCTATAAACGGAGATCTAAGTAATTGACGTACGTATGGAGATAATAATTTACACAAACCAAAGTGGTTTTCTGCTGTAGTTTTTATTACATCTTTCAGTTCTTTTTAACTGCCTCATTTTTCATTTGAAGTAATTCGAAATTGCTTCCTTAGGCACCCATGAGGAATTATATGGTATATTACACGGAGACAGAAGTGTAGAGGCGACTGATTTTTGGTATTCTGCAAATGCTGTCAATAGCTTATGCAGGTATAATAAGATGTATTTTCCACATTTAGTGGAATGTCTAACTTTGGCTAGGAACTGGGTGTACAAAGTAAGAGTTTCTGAGCGATACCATTCTTTCCATCATTGAAGATTACTATTCCACAGCGAGTTTGGGAAGTCTTTGGTAACAGTAGGGTATGGAATATCAGGCCGCTTTTGAATTCCCTTCAGATCATTTCTACCATTCGTCGTCTCAGATTCACCTTCGAGTATTTTTATTATTAAAATTTTTTATCAAATCTTGACAATAAATATCCGCTCAACATCCGCAGGCCAAATAATGTGCGGATCTTTAATAATGTCGTATGTTACCGGCAGTTACTTAGTAATAATCTCTCTGCTGC
>JABUQX010119329.1:0-18912 GCA_015478945.1 Trachelipus rathkii | reverse complement strand
ATAATACACTATGTGTATTTAACACTTCTGTTATTATTACATTCAAAAATCATTATTTATGAATTACATAGTAATTATTTGTTATTAATCACTTTTGACATGATGATTTATTGAATTATCTAAATTTTAATTTAGCTTATTTTGATCCGTAAAACGTTACAATTTAATATTAACAACGACTTAAAAACTTATAAATATTAATACCTTATTATGGATATATTTATTATTATTGCCATATGTAAACAATAATCGACCAACTAGCAAAGGTACAGTCTGAAGTAGTTAGTAAAACAAGTCTATATATTTGAAAAATATTATTCCCTCACTACTTAAAATATAACCCAAAACTCTTTTATAAAAAACAATTTTTTCTTAACTTATTTATACTTTGGTATATATTTTCTGTTAATTATATAAAAAAATTATTATACTGCAAAAATTTAAATCCAATATATAGTTTATCATATATTTTTATAAACAAAAAGATATATCATATACTAAGAGAGAGGAGCAATAAATCAATTCATGATTTGCGAACTTTAAGAAAAGGATAGTAAAAATATTGGTACACTTTGGTAGGCTAGCCCTTTTTTTTATATACAAAGGATTACGCCTTTATTCGAGGACATTATATGTAAAAGTTTGACTTGATCGCTTTTGGTGGCGAGCGTATAGCGATCATATTTATATATAGATTATTATAGCTTTTTACCAGCAGCTTCTCTAGAGATATAGGATCTACTTGACGCTGTTAATTACGAATTAACCTATATTGAAAAGCTTTTCTTTACCATTGAAATTCCATCAATTTTCAAATGAATGATAGGTCGGATATATAATTACATATCTCTATAATAGCTTTTGAGATAAAGTTTTACAATGATTGGTCGTTGTAATTACCATATATATATAATTTGAATGATATATCACTCAATATTGGTATGTTATTGTTGCTCCACACTTTACTATGATATTTTATGAACTTATTTACTCTACATTTATATATTATATTTAACATATAACATGTTTAACGTATATGCATATACCACTGCACACTTTATTCGCTATAAGACCAATCTATATTATTACTCTTCATATATTAATTCTCATGCTATTCATAAATTGCTATATGAAACATAAACAAATAATGTACCTAATAGAATGAGCCTCCAGAACTATAGAGTTTACAACTTTTATTTCAACCTCTTTTAGCTTTATACTTATACGTAGGTCTTCATGAAATGATATTTGCTACCAAAAGTAATGTTGGATAATTACTTGTAGCAATTATTTTGAGATATATGTTTTTTTTCTTTTGAGTAGTATACAAGTTAGTAATATTTTGCTTTTATGAAGGTATTTGGCACTTACCTACTGTTCTATCTGAGGAAGAACTAGTACTAAATTAATTATATATAGTTTTAACTCACTATATCCTGATATATTGTTTTCAAGAATTGTCTTATATTATCTACGGAAAATAGTGACCCTAGCTTATTCTAAATTCAATGTATACTATTACAAATATAAATACTATTATATATACAGTTTTTATTACTAAACTTATATATTGGTGATAATAGTTAACAGCCTGGACTCTTTGAGATTGTAAAATCCAATTTATGCACTTTTAGATCGTAAATAATAGCCCTGATTTTATTTAATGATTTGTTTTTAAAGGATAAAAAATCTTTATCATATTTGATTCTATTAAAAATACCTTCAAAAATTATTAATTATCAATTGTTATTGTTAGTTATATATACATTACAAATTATGTCAGCTTTCAACAATTATCATATATGTACTATCATTTATATAAGTTATCAGGTATTAGATATTATATGAAAGTGTGTTGAGTAGATCAAATTATAACTTAATAAGATAATTCCTTCATAAAACTTAAAAGGATACATAAATTTAACAATGAGTAAATATCATATAAGTTTCAAATGTCTGATGAAAAGAACTAATTATTCATAAACTGATTTAATAAAAATCATTGTAAAACTAATATTATTTTATTATTATTTATAGATTTTATCCCATCAAAAATAGAACAACTCATTGTTGGCAATTTTACATTAGTAGTGTGATGATCAATGATATTATAAGGTACTTCCTCATACAAAAAACTATCAAGAATATTAAGAAAAGTCTTATAACGTTCTTTACTTATATAAATAATAATAATTAAACACTTATAATTTAATATATATTCTAATAATCTATTCCCTAATTTTTTTTTATTGACTTTTTCTATATTTATATATGAGTCCATTATTACATAGCCTAGTCAGACTCACAGATTCGCATCAAAACTCAATCATGCTTCATCATAAATTTTCTTGATTTTTTTCTTACAAATTATTTTATTTCATTTATTGTATATATTTAGAATAAAAATAAATTACACAAAACCACTATATTATTAATTTTCAATTTCATATTATAATTATATTTATTATTATTCTTAAGTATCTCTAAATATTTTAATTTCCTCATACTTTATTAAATTTGATAATTTGTCCATTTTGTTCAATAAATGCTTAATTCTATTTAATATTTGCTTATATATCGACTATGTACATGATTTACTAGTGATTATTTCTCTTGAATAGATATAAGTTTTGAGAAAAATATACAATAAACTTGTCAATCAACTACGCGATTTTGGCCTAGTCTCACTAATCGTAACTCTTGTGTCAAAAACTTGCACCATCTGTTCAGATCAATTAGGTGATTAGTACTTAATATTTTTATCAATCTAATTTATATATTTTTATCATATTTTCAATTATAAATTTCTAAAAATTTATTTAAAGGAAATACAGCAACACTACTGTTTGTTTATATTACAAAACATTAATTATTAGAAATAATTATAATTATTATATATATCAAATAGCTTCAATATATAATATGCGGTAAATTATAAATTAACATTATTTAAAACACAATGACAACAGCAAAACTGATAATATATTCCGATTTTTATAATAAGAGTTATATGATATTATAAAGTGGGCATTTAAAAAATATCGATTATTTAAACTTTGATATTATAATCGATATACAAAATATCGATATTTGAGAATATCTTATAATATACTATTTTGAAAGAAATATAGCAATATTAAAATCGATTATCCTATTATATAAAAAAGACTATTTACAAAAACCTTTTCAACACCAATGGAAATCACTTGTTTGAAACACGTGATTTTAATTTTCATAAGGAATTAACGAATGCGCAGAACTTTTTTAATAACTTTTAAGTTTCTACACAAATATAAATTTTTTATTAATTCATTTAATTAAGTATTGAATCAATTAATAAGGTAATTAACTTTTCAAATTACACTTGAAGAATGTTAAAAAGTTAAGGGTTTTTTAATAACAAAAATTTCAAAAATTCTATAGGCTTGAAAGTAACCTTTTTCAATAAGTTAAGCGATCGCATAGATCGTCACTAATATCACCTTTTACTAAATATATATCAATAAATATATATTATTATTATTATTTTACATATTTTTGATAAGAAGAGGCTCACTTGTACGCCATACAGACTCTTTTTATTATATAGTTTTTTATGCTACTCAAGAAAATATACTATATTAAATATTTTATAATAAATAGATATACTAATTAATAACCTATTAAAGTAAATTGTTTCTTATATAATCAGGTGTACACTAGTAAATTATCCGTAAGTTCAGAGTAAAGTTATTTGAGTAAATCGATGTATAAGGCTATCTCTAAATTACTTACTTTAGAGTAGAATCATATCATAAATTATCATATAATAAGAACAGTATTTATAAATAATACAAGAGATGATCTTTATTTAATTACGGATATAGGAATTACCAAATGAGTTATTTTAGAGAAAAGGTCTTCCTATTCATTTTATAAGTGGTATACGTTATATCACCTTACTTTAATTAACTTAAACTTATACAAGTTAACTTTAACTGTCTTAAAGAACTCTTTGTAGTGTACATAAATTATTATTGTGCAGATATTCTAAAGTTTCAATTTTGAATTTAAAGTTTATATACTGTATTTAGCACCGAAACACTCACACGTTGCGAGTGTTATTCTGATTTAATAGTTATATATATTGGTTTTTTTTTAATATTAAATATACTGCTTACTATACAACTATTAGTATTCTAATAACAATGGAACATAGTTATAGTGACTAACGGACGATGATTCAAAATAATAAAATATTTTAAATAAATGAATTTATCAAAAGGAATACGAAACAATATTATAGTGTTTGAATTGAACTATAAGTTTTATCTTAAGACAGAAACAGTAGAAGTCTCAAAAAAGAGTACGTGGAAAAAACTTACTTATTAACGAGAAAAACCCATAGTTAGAAATTTGTTGGTAATACATCATGCGACTCATATAGACCGGCTTATAGATATACTAATTAAATGGCTAATAATATTATTCAGTCGATATAATTTGCTATATATAATTAGTCTATTATTTACTATGTTTATGGTTGATATTATTAATTGAAATAAATATAATCAATTTTTCATGAATAATTTGTAACTAATATATAATTATATTAATATATAATATATATAATAATATCTATATATATATATAATATATATATATAATATATATATTATATTAAGGGGAGTACTCAAGCCGACGGGGTGAACTAGAATGAGTAAGGATGAGTAAATCAGATTATTTTACCAGTACCGTAGGTAGGTTAATAGGGTAGTAGTAAGAAACTTAAGTACTGACCATAGCGTACATAGTACCAAATACTATAAAATGAAGGTGAGGGTTTCAGGTAAGACACTTCTACCTATACTAGATGATGAGGAGTAGAAAATTAGTATTCACTATACTTATTAATGTCGTTATCCTACCGGATAGAGTCCGAGAGAGCCTACCGACTCCTGCGTAATCATTTGCGGTTTATAACCTAACCTTTGTATTCCTTTTATAAGTGTTTGAAAACTACGTACATTTCTGTGTTATAAAAATATAAAAGGAAAATAATTACGTAAAATACTCAGAAAACTATTGTTTGAACAGATCTAATTATTTTAAATATTCTCGTTAATTTTTGAAGGCATGTCCGTTTACTGATGATTGGGATTTCAGAGCATGTTCGCGTTGTTGAGTAATCATATGTACCTGAGCATTACTATTAGATAATCAATTAGAATTAAGTATGTAAATGCATTAGTCATCGCTATATTCCCTTTAAAATTGTGTAAAAATAATTAAATATTTAATATTAATCTATTTATATATAAAATTAATATATTAATATAAAAAATTGTCTACGAGAAGTCGGTGCAAATATAAGTCAACAGAGATATATTCAGTTTCAATACCTAAGTATTATGATTAGAGGTAGACATCTAAAAGAGTAAAGAATATCCTTATAAATTGTGAGATTCTTAAACACGCCATATATAGAATTCATCAATTTATTCTATATATAATAATAATATATAGTAATAAGTCCCAAGTTTGGGACCCTGGGTTACTCTAGTAACCCTAAATAAATGGGTATAAGGGGCTGGAGACCCCCCTATTTCATATTTTTGTATAAAAATATTTCATCCGAGGATAATTTTTCATAATCACATCTGATAGAGACTTACTTCTAATGAGTACCACACTCACGAAAAAAGGATATCGTATTAATATTTTTCGAGATATATCATATCCGTTATCCATAACTTAGATTGATAGTTAAGGATCAAATATATAGATAAATTATATATATTAAATAAAAATAACAAAAAAAATTCAAAAATGAAGGAGTCGATCCAACACAGAAACAGGTTTCATAATTATATATATAATATGATATTATATATATATATTATATATAATATAATCATATATATATATATTATATATATATATATATATAATAATATATATGTATTATATTAATATATTATATATATATCTAATATAATTATATACTATTATTATATAATAATATTATTAATATAGTATAATAATATTATTATATATAGTAGTAATATATATATAATACTTATATAAATATATTAACTTATATTATATATATAATATATATGATATATATATGATATAATATATATATAATAACATGCTTTTTAGTATAGATATTACCCATATTAGCATCAAAACAACACATAGTAAGTAATAAACTTAAATATAAGCGAAGTCTCAAAAATTTAAATAAACATTATATATAAATAGTAAATAAATTTCTATTACACTATATAAAATTTATAATTATTTTATGTTATTAGGTATTATTATATTCGAATATGATAATTTTTTTCTTATTTAATTCATATAAATAGAATATCAGGCGAAAGTGAATTTATCTTAATTTACACCTTCAAGATTATTTCACTTTCCTAACTCACCACAAAATTTCTGGGAGTAGAAAAATATATGGAAACCAAAATCCATTATTGAGGAATAAATTGAATAAAATATTTTGACTATAACGTTTAGGAAATTCTCAAACTTCTCAAATTATTTACTACTTAAATAGATATATAGAATTACTAATTTATTTGTATAGCATTGTTATTATTGACAAAGTTAGTATATTTAAGTAATTATATGAAAAATATTTAAATTCAACTAGCAAAAAAAAGGATTTCTAAGTATACCCGTAAACTCATAAAGAAAACATGGTCTCATTCATTTCCTACTATCGCTAACCATAGTAGTGCTCCATATATGTATCTAGACTTGGTTATATTTCAATTGAGTAGATTACTCTAAATAACAGCTCTCACCTTTTATTAACTTAAGTAATATAATATTGTATCAATTTGACCCCTCTTTCAGCTGTATCATTAAATAGTTATATTGACTACCCGGAGCGAACTCTGCATTTTTTATCTATATACTCGTAAATATATTAACATATTCTTCTATTCTCAATAATTTGCTTAGATGATACTTAGATTATCTTGTCTCCTATTTTGGGAACATGGCTATTTTTTAACACATACTGGTCTCATAAATTTTTTAAAATTGTAATAATTTCCTTACATTCAAACAATTATTATATTAATCATATATTAAATTTTCTATGGGATAAAAAATATCCTGTATCTCAATTCACCCCTGTATAGACTTTAGTGTAGAAATAATCCATTTTGGCTCAACTAAAGTACAAGTATGGTACCAAATGCTCTATTAACAAATTTTATATAAATAAATATAAATGAGGTAGGCTTATCACTCTTGTTTTATATATTTGCACAGATGATTGTTAGAGTGCTTATTAGTTTTTAAATTGTAACAGAAGATATAGGCCTAAGCTATAGTTTTGCCAGCCTGTTAACCTAAACTATGGCATATGAAACTAGGTCTAGAAGGTAATGATAAATATAAGGAATGTCATTTAAAATTCCGCTATAGTGGTCTGCAAAATTGGCTAGGTATGTGTCAAACTATTTAATTTTACAAACGGTAAGAGTTCCACCCATATTTCTTCCTTTACCCTAAACTTCAGGAATTTTTCAATGAGAAACTGATCTGTACAATGGTGCAAAGTTGTTGGATTTCTTTTAACAATAAAATTTAAATTAACAAATCTTACTTCACACAGTTGAACTAGCTAGGTCTATAAACTTTATGATTCTATTATTTCATGTAACTATGAATCACGAATCTTACGAAATGGAAAATTAATAATATCCAACTGGCGTTTAAGGGAACTACATCAATAAAATTAAAAATTGCGACGCTTGCTATCTATTCCTATAGTCATTGGACCAAAGTTGCTAGAAGCTCAGTAGGAAAAATTCCATAGAAAATTCCCTGACATATGAACCACAAAAAAAAAAAAAAAAAAAATAGATGCTTACTAGTTTCGCTATTAAATTTAGAATCCCCTTCACGAAATAAATCAAATTTTAATCAATGTCACTCAATGTTGGGTGAATTTATAATATCAATGACAAGATTTTGAAATTCTTTTCGTAGGTGGCCATCTATTAGTCATTGACCATTATTTTCATTTAGAGGTTTTTAGGTATTTTCCCACAATAAACTAAACACGTGATAAAAGAATGTTCTCGAATTTTATGACCCCTTGTCCTCGAATTTTCTGAATTATATTTTTTTGCAGTCTCATAAAATCAGTTTTCACAATTTCACTACAGACAAGAAAGGAAATTAAAATTTATATAAGAAATATTTATTTATTTATTTATTTATAAGGGCGTGGTATAGCCTTAAATATCGGCACCATGCACTTAACAATTTTTTTTTTTACAATTTAAATGCTAAAATTAATATAAAAACAAAATAAAAGTGTAAGGAAAAAATTTATAGAAAATTATGTAAATATTAAAACATAATAGATAAATAAATTAATATAAAATAAAACAATATAAAATAAAAACATTTATGAACTGGATTTTGCGACTAGGAATTTTCTTTTAATATATTTATTTTAACCATCTACATGTATTTTTCTGAGACTCCTATTTAATTGTATAAAACTTAAAAAACAAATATGCATCTGATGAGGTTATATAATCATTTAAATAAGAAAATATGATAAATATAAAAAAAACAATAAAAAAATGAAATGATAAAAATAAATAAATAATATAAAGAAAACATTTATGAACTGGCCTTTTGTGACTAAGAATATTCCTATAATATATTTATTTTGACCATCTACAAGTATTACCCTGAGATTTCTATTTAACTGCATGAAAATTAAAAAATTTACAACTAATGAGAATATGTAAGCATGCAATATAAAAAACATGATAAATAAATAAAATAGTAAAAAATAAATGAAAGTATAAGTACTAAATTTATACAAACTTTATACTAGATACTCTACACTAAATTTATAATGTATATATATAATTTTATAGTATATAATTAATTATAACTATAATTATTATATATGTAATAGTATATTATAATATAATTAAACTATGATAAATAAATAAAACAGTAAAAAAAATGAAGACACATAAATACTAAATCTATACATCGAAAAAAACGAATAAGTTGCTACGAAATGTTATGATATATAATTAATATCAAATGAAAATTACAATTAAAAACTTTTTTAAAACAAGAAAAATATTAGAAAAATTAAATAAAAAAAAAAAAAATCTAAAAAATTAAAAAATTAAAAATTTAATCATACAAAATAAAATAAAATAAGTATACAAATAAAAATATAATATAATATTAATAAGAATAAAAGATTATAAGTTTAGTTGATGGGAAAGTGCACTTTCCAAAAATTCCTGCTATATTGTATAAGAATAGTAACCAACATCAAATTATCTCATTTTTTGTCCTTAATTATCACTTTAATTTTTTCATTATTATTATTATTTATTATTGAATTTATCAATTATTATTATATTATTATTATTATTATTATTATTATTATTATTATTATTATTATTATTATTATTATTATTATTATTATTATTATTATTATTATTATTATATCACTCTCATAACCAATACGAGAAACAAAAAAATAATGTTTTTAAACTAATGCGTTGTACCCCAAGGGTAGACCACCCCGATGGCAGGGAGTTCGGGCGGGGCTCTCGGCCTTACGGGAGCGACAGGGTAGGGGATAAAGAATTGTCCCCCCCCCCCCTCCGGGAGGGTTCTCCGGAACCCCCGTTTTTTGGTATTTGGGTGTCGCGGGGGTTCCTCCGCCCCGCCCCTACGGGTTATGGAAAACGTCCCTCTTTCTGTTCCCCGTCGGTTCGAGCCCACCTATTGGGATATATATGTATATATGATATATATAATATATATATATATATATATATAATAATATATAATTATATATATATACTTATATATATATTATAAATATATATATATATAACTATAATAATTATATATATATATATAATCGATTAAAATTAGTCATGAGCCTCACCAGTATACGTAACGCGGGAATCTGACGTGTATGAGCGTCACGCGTGAGCTTGCAAATAAAATTGTCTACTTAGACGGGGAAGGGTATTTATAAATTTAGGTTTTAAACATAATATCTAAATACATTTATGCCTATGTTTGAAGATATAATATATATAATTATATATATATATAATATTTTTGATATATGATATAATAGTATATATATACTGAGTATATATATATTGATATATATATGGCCGTAGGCCTTTCCTAACCTATATGGACATACGTACGTTGTCGTAAAAGTTTACGTTTACGTAGATCGATTTAGCTATGTCAAAGGGCTTTGCTCTAGGTCTCTCTCTGTCTCTCGAACTAAATATATATATATATATAAATATATATTATATAGTTATTACTATATTATATATATTATACTATTGTATATATGTATATTATATATATATAATATATTATAATATATAATATATCAGAGGTGGCACCCGCAACTTTTTTTTTAGTCCGCAATTTCGCAATTCCGGCCCTATTTTTGTGGGCATCGCAGTTCGCAATATCCGCAACTTTTCTTGCTTCGCCAGTCCGCTATCGCATACCGCAATTTCGCAACTTTTTCTATTTCGCCAGTCCGCTATCGAAATTTCCGCAAGTCCCGCAGACTTTTTTTGCTTCGCCAGTCAGCTATCGCAAATTAGCTAATTCTATCGCAAAATTATTTTTTCACTACTGAAGTCTACCGCAGTCCGCTAACTCTGATTGGCGGTTAAAACAATAATTTCCGATAAAATTATTTTACAAGTCGATAGATATTTATTTAAATTTTCATTGGGGCAATAAACGAATATATTATAACAATTAACTGGAATTAATTTAGCAATTGACTGCTTAAATAATATATATAATATTATATTATATATATATTATAAATATATATATATATATATATAATTAATTTATATAATATATATATATAAGCTATAAATATATATATATATATTATTAATAATACTATAAATATCTATATTATTATATATATATATATATATATATGATTATAATTATATTATATATATTAATATATTATATTTAATAATATATATATCGATCCCTTCTCTTTCCAAGACTGGGGTTAAAGTGCGTACATGCACTTGAAAAAGAAAAAAGTAGTAGAAGAACATTGACAAAGGAAGAAAAAGAAAGTCCAGCCTTACGCCCTTTTATAACCTATAGTGAGAACTCGTTCGTAGTCGAAATCCACCTAGAGCATCCACGGAACCGCGACACATCTCGGTCAATTCGGGTTGCATCCTTTTGGCCCAGGAGTAGGCAAACCTTACCCCTTACAAAACCCGTCTTTCACTCCTATTATGCACCTTTCTTTTCACTTCTGCCAAACTTACATTTTCTCCTCCAGGACATTCCTTTACGGACTCAGTCAACTTTTTGTTCGCGGCTCCCAGCGGTCGATTCACAAAACACCACACAAACACACAAAACCACACACATTTATTTACACACACACACCCAAACACTCACACACACACACCACTATTACATCCCCTATAAAGACCAACCGACTGGTCATCCATCCCTTCCACGATGACCAAACCATCTCAACGTACTTTCATTTATTTTCCATTTATTCCTTCTTTACACAACAACAACTCTCTAATTACGTTTTCATTCCTCATTTTATGATCAATTCTTCTGCACCTAACACGCTCTTAAGATTGTCCATCAACATATTTTACTTTATAGATCTATATCTCTATTCCAGACCATAGTCTCTACTCTGCTACTGCTCCATTATTATTAAAAACTATACCCTCATGTAAGAATCTAGTGCACTCACAAAACTTAGTCCCCTTACATCCACAACGATTTAATTGCATGCGCAGCCACCTTCCTGCCATTCACAAACTTCCTACTACACTCTGCATCATCTGTTCCCTTATCCAACATATATATATCCCAAATATTTAAAATCAGACACTTGTTCTAGTTGCTACCCTCTAACGTGACTTCACACCGAGGACTGTACTCACTCACAACCCTAAACATTTTTATCTACGGTTACTTTTAAACTACACTATTTACACACCCTGCCAATTCCTCTACCAATACTCTCAAACTCTCTTCAGATTCGCCGCACACAAAACCAAATCATCCGTATATAATAGGTAGGGCACCCTCCACTCTCTTCCATTCTTCATCATTCTAACACCTTGCATCCCCAATTGTAATCTCTATTTTTTCATAACCCAATCCTATATGCAAATGAATAACCAAGGAGACTTAAACATCCCTGCCTCACTCCGCTATTACTAATAAAACAATCACTTTATTCTTGTTTACACGCTTCACTATCGTCATAATACTTTTTGATTCCATTCAGAAGCCTACCACCAACACCATATATCACTAACACCTGCCATAGAGCTTCCCTATTAATCCTATCATACGCCTGTTGCAAATCCATAAAACCTAAATACAATTTATTCTTCTTCTCCCTCATTTTCTCAATCATTTGTTTCAATGTAAAGATTTGATCCACACATCCTCTACCACTCCTAAATGCACCTTGTTCTTTACCAATCAGTCCTTCAGTCACTTGACGCACTCTTTCGATCAAAATACCAGCATATATCTTCCCTACAACACTCAATAAACTAATTCCCCTATAATTCCTACAGTTACCCTTATCTCCCTTACCCTTATAAAAGGGTACTATTACTGCTCTCCTCCAATCCCTCGAGAACTATACCCTCCATAAACACTTTGTTGCATAATTTTCATATTTAGTCAATCACCCATCATCACTCCGTTCGTTGCTCATTTCACCAGCAATTTCATCTTTACCGCAGAATTTACCATTCTTCAACTGGATCTCTCACTTACCCATTACCTCCTCCTTTATTAAATGACCTCATCCCAAAAAATATACATTATTTTTTTTACACGATCAACCCACACAAATAAACTATCACCTTCATTACTACCAATGTTATGCAGATTTTTAATATTTCCTTCGACACTCACCTCACATCCCTTTTTCCATTGTTACGAAGCACCATCCCCTATTCATTATTCTGAGCATGTTACCCTTATTGTCATTCTTACCCTTTCGCGCGCTTCCTTCCAGAGAGCTTCCTATTCCCTAGTTAAGTCCCCATTCATCCTCCTTCCAAACGGTCAGTTATCTCTTTTTTTTTTCGCCCCTCTTACGTATGCAGCTTTATATTTCTTTTTCCTCCTTTATTATTCCAAACATCTTTCTTTGAAACTTCATCATTAGTATCATTTTTATCATAATTATATATATTTAAAATTTTAATTATATTATATATTTACTATTATATTATATATATAATTGTATTATAATATATTATTATATATATATATATAATATATATTATATTATATATATATATTATATATATATAATATTATATTTATATATATATATATATATATATATATATATATATATATATATTATATATTATAAATATTATTAAATATATATATATATATTAATATATATTATATTATATTATATATACTATATATATATATATTATATATATGAGTTTATATAATATATATAATATTATAATCTATGTAAACTACTGCCCAGAAAGGGTTTTCGACCTTTTCCAGTTTGATCCAAGCATCTTCTTTATTAACTGGTCTCAGAAACTCTTAACCCAGTTATTAGCAGACCACTCTATTTAGAGAACCATTTCTGGGCTAATGGTCTCCGACGCCATCCTCGAGTTTTAAACACTCAAATGGTAGCAGAATTTTCGCTCCTTTTCAGTTATAGAAAAACTAGCATCTTCTTCCATGGCCTCAAAACTCGTTTAGTCTCCCAGAGCTCTCCAAGGAGAATCAGTGCTGCTGTGGCCTGTGCTCAAAGTGTGGAGAAGGAGGAGGAGGAGGAATAGGACCAAAACATTGACTAATTAGTAAGACGACATTTAATGTAGGTTAGATATATATATATTAAGATTATATTATATATTATATATAATATATATATATATATATATTATATATAATATATAATATTAATATAATAATATATTATATATTAATATTATAATATATAATATATATATTAATTAGTATTATAATATATAATATACCTAACCTAATATAGTAATTACTAGTTAAGTCATTGCTGTTGTTTCTCCTCCTCCTCCATCTTCCTTTTTTAACTCCATCTGGCACAGCACGTTCAATTCAAGAGGTGCATATTTCAATTCTAGAAAAATTCCAGATCTTCTCAAAATTCTCTCAGTCAGGATATGACTGCTTATGGCCTGAGAACATTGAAGCCAATACTGGTAACATGGCTCCAACAACTGCGTAAGGGGACAGTGTAGTATTTGTTACTTGATAAATAGTATAGTCCAACCAGAACTTCTCTGTCTGTCTTAGAGGAATAGTATGACAGACAGTGGGAGTGGTACCTCGTCACCTTCAGCTTGTTCCATAATCTCAAAGCTTTCTTCAAGTTCCTCCTCATGGTGCTAGAGTTCAGAATATGGCCAGTAGGCTGGTTGTCATTTCGCTTGCAAGTAATTATGAAAGGGGTCGTTTTCACCTGCTCACTGCTCTTGGGCAGGCTAACCATCGTTTTACGTGCCAGGAGTCACGTTTATACAAGCACCTCACTGATAATCCTCTTCCTGATGATCTCCTTCAAGTTCCTCTATCAGAACTCTATACGACTGGAAGTTTGAAATGATGGGGGTGGTCTGAGGTCATTCATGAATGGTCTTTGTCCACAAACAGGTGCTCAAACCCCCCCTTGAAGGCCACCTTAAATTATATTTATAAAAATGATTATATTTATATTATATATATATATATATATATATATAGATATATTATTTAATTATATTATATAATTTTATATATTATATATTATAATATATAATGTATATAATTATATATTATATATATTATTTATATATATAATTGTTTAGTAGTATTATATATATAATAAATTAATAATAAATATATAATATAATAAATTGTACCTATTATAATGTTATATATACTATATTATAATATTATATACTAATATAATAATATCTATATTAGTATATATAGTATATATAATATATATATATTATATTTTATATATATATATAATATATATATTATATTATATATATATATATATATATTAATTATATATATAATATCGGATATATATAATATATATATGATATATATTATAATAATATACTATATATATATAAATATATCATAACCACAAAATATATATAGATATATAATATATAACTATGAGTTCTAGTATATAGATAAATATAATTTATCTACATATAGTTAAATGGAACACTCACACATACTATTCCTTTTTCATTTATTAGAAAAAAAAAAAATTTTTTTTAGGCCTGGTAGAGAAATCATATAATGAACTTTTATATTGACAATATGGTCAGTAATAAAGACAATTCATTTCGTTTCTAATTGTCATAAAAAATATCTTTGACGCTCTCGACAAGAAAATTCTGAAACCTAAGTACATTCATCACAATCAAAATATGTATTAGTTGCAATAAGCCTCAGATTCAAATATTTATCTTTTTGCATTTCTGGACAGTTCTTCCATTAATGTCACCCCCCGTCGTTCGGCACAAATATTCGTCTATGGTATATCTACAACGGATCTGTCAACATTCCAATGTGCTGTTATTACAACAGCCTTACTTTGAGCAATTTTATAAAATTCGGACCTTTGAAAAATTTATTTTTCCATCCTGTGCAATTCTAGGTGAACTTTGCCGTAAACTATGGGATTTGGTTGAAAACCATGTTCTTATAAAACATATGCCAGTCTTTGATGATGACCCTAAAGCAGCACTAGGTGTATTTATCCAGTGAAAATTCTCCATTTAGGAAGAAGGATAGTACAGGAAATATAGCATATTAAAGCACCAGTGAATTCCATACATCAGGCATTCGTGAAGAGACTGGTAATGTTTCTCTCAAATTAATTACGGGGTACGAACTAGTTTCTTATTAAGGAAACTGATATGCTCTACATAACTTCAATACAGGAAATCTAAAATCAGAGTCTCGCCAACCTGAATGTGTAATAGTTATCATTTCACTCTTCTGGTTTGCTAGACTGTGAGCTGCAAATATAATATCGATATTATTTATCACTATTCGTCCTAACGACTAGATTCATTTAGTTGAGAGTTAGGTTGTAGAAGAAAAATTTGAGCGTATATTAAAGACTAAGTCTAATACAAAAATTGCCTCTAATATATTCTAGGTACAAAAATATGATTGCTTGGCAGCTCAAATAGTACTGTGGCGTACTGACCAAATCGCGTGTTCATTGTGACCATTTCATTTTATTAAAATTTATGTTAAAACAAAAATTTCCATCATTCACTCGTCTCAGTATTTATTGGCTGTTAGGTGACACATACATATATTTTGAATCAGGATTTTCCATGCATTCAAATTGATTTCACCAAACTTTGCATTAAAAATATACTGTGATAATCAACATTCACATTCTTACTATACTCTGAGAATTTCAATCTCTAATATTTTACCACTTGATACTACTGGTTGGTTTGCAAGTTCGTTGGTATTACCGTCAATAACGAAGGCAGAAACTAATTTCTCTTCTTGCAAAATAGATTTCTATTTTACCATCTGCTTATCTTCTTCTACTTCTTATAAACAGCTCAGGCTCTATAACACCTCTGACTGGTGGTGATAGTTGTTTGTAGTAAACAATGATATCTATCTTATCGCCAGACTGGCTAAAGCAGTAGCTTTATTAGCGTTGAAAGAACATTTTGTCTAACATAACTTAAGCCCACTGCGCCATTTGAATGTGCTAAAACGTATTACACGCTTTCACTTTATGGTCACTAAGTATTAATTAAATAATAATTTAAATAAATCATAATAAAAATAATCAACATAAGAATAATGAAAACAATAATTCTAACTTTTTTATTTGCTACAGGGTACAGCACCGTACATACAGATCTCTTGACACACACTGATACGGTATAACGTTATTATGGTGCTTGGGAAGTTTTTTTTTTTATGCCCAACCTGCATAATAACTCAGTTTTAGTAATCAGATCAAATAATAAAGTGTGTGCGTCTATTTTGCTAGACAACAGGATGAATTCAATAATATTTTCCAAATTTTTATTTATTTTTATAACTCTAAATATATTATAGTATATATGATATTAATATATAATATATAATATAGTATAATATTGCTATAATATATATAATAATAATTACTTAATATACTTATATATAACGTATAAATTAATTATAAGTTGTGTAATACTATAATCAGTATATAGATCTATAGTAATTATTACTACTACCTTATCTAGGTTAATAAACGATCTTTTATAATATATGGCTATAAACTCACTTACATAATATAACAATATACTATAACCAATTATACTAAAAAATAAATATTTTACTAATTCTGAAATATTATATATATATTAATATTATATTTATTATTAACTTATATATAATATATATATAGTATATATTATCTTACAACAATGTCGCAAATATAATAACAATGATTTAATTTCCTTTTTATTTGACAAATTATTTTTGTACATATCTAGACTAAAATATACTCTTAGAAATTTAATATATCGTACATTGTTTTAAAATTAGTTACATATGAGGATCTGATATAAAACAATAAACTAGGGCTTTGATAGGCCTCTATATTGACAGAGGAATAATTAGTTACGATATGTACGGAGGAAATAATTGCGAATTCCGCTAAATGTCCGCAATTGCGGAAAATGATTTATCGGTCATTTCCATTAAGCATTAGATCTGACAAATTCACGCAAACTTTTCAAATTAATCGCCTAATCGCAATTCCGCGATTTTATTTGTGCAAGTCCGCAATTGCGGAAATTGTGCGACTGCGGACTTAAAATCTGCTGGAAACGGTACCCAAACCTTCAAACTGAAAATATATTATAATAGAATATAGTTTTAGCTATTTAACACACAAAATTAAAAGTAGGTAAATTAGCTAATAGATCATATAATACTCGATATATATAATTAATATCTATATAATTGAAAATTATATACCTAACTTTCATATAGCGTATATACGTATCAACTTCTGACTTCTTTAATAGTATCATATATATTATTACGTTATTACTATATATATATATATATATAATATATATATATATAATATATTATTATTAATTATACATATATTTTTATATTAAGAAATACATACTATGAGACTATGCAATGAGTGTTAGGAATAAGGTATATATAGATAAGTATATTAACACTGTATCAGGCTATTACAATATATATATAGAACTACCATAATCCACCAATAGTAAATTACCTATAAATATAGACAAGTATAAGAATACCGATAAATACAAATACCCATAATAAATAATTACATATATATATATAAAGTCACAATATCAATATATAAGTATATATATAATATTATATTATAATATTTATATTAGGCTACTTAATAGGTTACGGTTAGTATAAGTTAATTAATAACTCCGCGCGCTACTTCGATATATTTATAATATCGATATAAATATACATAATCGAGTATTTTGTTGAATTATATTAAGTAATAAAATTTAAACAATTGCCTAAGTGATTATAATTTATATATAATTATAATTTTTATTATTGATTTGTGCAGACACTGCTATTACTATTAATCACATTAATTTATTTAGTTTTATTTTTATATATAAATATTATATATTTTTAAATTTTAATATTGTTAAATAATATAAAAGTATTATTGAATTCAAAATATATATATATTTATAATATTAAGATCAATAAGCGTAGATTATAAAATTAAAATATATCTATATATATAATATATATATTTTGTGTGTT
>JABUQX010119328.1:10000-25960 GCA_015478945.1 Trachelipus rathkii | reverse complement strand
TAAAATTGAGAAATAACGAAACAATATTTAAGAAACTAATATGCAATAATAATAATATGCTTCACAGATTTTATTTAACCATAAAACACGCTCAAAAATAAAATAATTTTTGTTTTTTTATAGAAATATACTTTTATCAATATAAATATGCATTGAACTATACAATAGTTGAACACAATTAAAAGAATTCACGAGTATAGAGAAAGACGGCATGATCTAGCAAAAGACCGACAGCAAAGTTTCTAATATAATCTATATTAAAAATCACAATTTAGTTAAATCATTTTTTTTCAAAAAGAATACTTATCCGAAAAGTAGCTACCAACTTACAGAAACAATATACCTAGACTCTACAAATTTGAAATCTACACCTTATATGTAAACAAGTATGGAACTTGTATATTATAATAACGCTCTAAAGAGAACAAAGCACAAATATGGCCTAATAGGTTTATGTTATTTTAGTTCTTTTATGATAAAATATACTCCGAAAAAGAGCTTACTTAATCACTCAGTGAAAAAAACAAATCCTACCACTGATATTGACATTCAGTCTGTAACTAGCTCTCATCTACTATACATATATAAAAAAAAAAAAACTTACCACTCGGCAATCAAAAATTAATAGCTGCCTATATACAAAAAAATAAAAACAATAATCAAATATTATGATAGCGAGTCCTCTCATCCTGTTATCTATAAAAGATCAGATTCAATCCCAATTTGCACATAGTACACCCTATTAGCATTAGATATACTGAAGGAACCCTACTCATCTACAACACCATCTCAAGATATCAATAAAGTATAAGTGAGAGAGATTGTACTTATATCACATAATCCCAGAAAGTAAATGAGATAAATAATACTCTAAATACACCAGTAGCTAACTCTACCCCGGCTATCTCAGAATGAAGAACACCCTTCAACATGCCTACCAAAATCTACTTCACATTATAAATACCCTTTATATTTTTCTATATTACCATTAAGGAAAAACAAAACGAAGAAAAAAAAAAAAATCATTAATAATGAAATAACCCGTAGTCTCATACAAAATAATAATAACTAAGATTATAAAACCAGATAAAAAAAATAATTCACATATAACGTAGTGAATTTTTCAAGAATATATTTAAGAATATTACACAAGATCAAATTAAATTATCATATAATAATAAATTCAACTTAATAATTTATAAAGAAAAATATATAATATAAAAAATAAAAAAAATAAAAAAAAAATACTAATAAAATAACAAAATAAATATATTATATATATACTAATAAATATATATACAAATAATAAATTAAATAGATAATAAACACAATAATAATAAATTTTATAACGATAATGATAGTTAAAAAATATATTATTATATTAAATATAGTTAAAAGAAAAGAGATACATAATAAAGATATCTAAAATAAAAATATAAGAATTAAATCTAATAATAGAAAATAAATAATGCACATTTAAGAACCCCCAAATCTCAACACTCTCAGAAAAGCAAAGAGATCCTCATTATCTACAATTCGGATCTCATACCCATCTCGGCATCATATATTCCGTAGATTTGTTATACACCTATATAATTTACTTATTATACCCTATAACGTCATCCACTGAGAAATATTTTAATATCCTCTTATGACCCCTAATGCTTTTTAATGGAATGAGTCATTTTAATAACACATATAATAGTTTAATAATAACATATATATATTATTAGGATTGAGGATTATTATATATAATTACTTTCGTACTAACAATTTGTATGTAAAAAATAGTCATGCAAACTGAAAAACATGTATTATACATACGGTTAGCTTCAATTTTTCATTCATCGAATGCCTATATATTTTAATATAGATAGATAACAATATACTTATGCGTCGCCCTTATATGACCCAAAAAATATTATCACGAGGATCACCCAGAAAATTAATTATGTAATCTGTCAATGTAAACTAGTTATAATAATTAACACTACTAATTTATATAAATCCACTATCCCATATTAAAGTCCCAATACCCTGTTACATATAACTATATGAGTATCGCTCCATCAATAAAGTATTATATATCACTCGTTATAACACCGTTTAACTATATAATTTTAATAGATAGTTTAAGATTCCTGAAATAAGTATATATATTAATTATATATACCTAACATTCAATAGTTGAAAGTTTTGTATTTAAACTACCTTCATGTTATTAAGTTTTTACATATTAATAAATATAATATTCACATAAAGTTATAGTAGAATCAATAGGAATCATACATATATATAGGCATTATATAGTATGCCGTATAAAATCCTACACAAATTTAATAACCATATACAAGCTAATATTATTTTCAACTCATTCATATCTACTCTAGTAGAATTTTTCTATAGTATGTCATTTTTATCATAGTAATACATATTTATAGGGGTGTCACATATATATATATATATAACACATTATTATTTTTATAATAATATAGTAAAACCCCACCCCTACTCGGCTATTAAATTTTAAGGGTAATATTCAAACAATATTAATCAGTATATCATTTTATCTCCTTATTAACTAAAATCACTCTTATCATAATTATAGTTTAATAATAAGTAGATAAAATCTCGTTGCGCTCTATATATATAATATATTATATATATAAGTACCATTCAATCATATAATATTTTATGAGTAACAATAATAATTTATAGTAATAAATCGTCTAATGATAATATATAAGTAATAAAATAAAAATTAATATAATAAAATAATTATAATAATAATAAATAATAATAATTATATAAAATAAAAAATAATAAATAAAAAGAATAATAATATATATTATTAAATTAATAATTAATATAATATAAAATATAAAGAATAATAATTAAAATTAATAAAATAATACAAAGTCAATCAGTCGATGTACGCGACCCATATATAGAACGCTAAGCCTCCAGCTATTGAGCCTACTGATAACTATGCATACTATGACTTACTCTATGAGAATGGCGATAGCTCAGACTTGTGACCACCTTAAAAAGACCTAACGCTCGATACTATGTAGGCCTAATATTATATTCCACACTATAATATATATATATATATTAAATATATATATATAATATTATTACTTATTGCATGCATCTGCGGCACGGTATATTATAGCATATGTATGAATTTCAAAATCTATTGATAATAAAAAAAATAATAATTATAGCCCTAAATAATGAGTATTAAAATGTATCATAATTACGAAATAAAAGTTTAATTATTTCCAAAATGAGATTATCTATACTAATAAGATAGTTCTTATTATATATATTATATATAATATATATTAATTATTATTGATATAATACTTGTAAAATATATAATAATAAATTATTAATTATATATTATCTATTTATATTTTTTACAAATAAATACAATTTATATAATTTCTTATTCAAACTGTGATAACTTATTGACTGATAAAACTTATTCATCTCCAGTGAATGTAGATTAATACATTAGTATACCCATTTATATTACTTTCGTTTAGAAATATTATACACCTATATATAACATTTACACGTCACTATATATAGATAGATACACGAGGATCCCTTCGCCACTACCTATTTTAAATAGCGTCTATGCAAGAAGTATAGACGATACGGTCTTAAGTACATTATTGAATATAAATAACACTAGCTCGGAAGAATAAAAAACTATATAGTGCCGCCAGAGTATTTTTTGTGTACGTAGTTTTCGACCCCTAAGGGATCTCCCCCTTAGTATGCCACATACGTGTACAAAAACTCTCTTCTTAAATCATATATCCATTATTGTCTCCCTATCTTGATGTTCAATTCCTCATAAAAACTGTTAAAACTCGAGAGTATTTCTAGTTGACATCAGTATGTAGTCTATATATATCTCTAATTATCTTATCGTCTTTTACATACTGATGTTTACTATATCTCCTACTCTATAATCCTCTGAGTCTCATTCTAATATGTTGATTTTAAACAAGTTATTCTCTTTCTCGCCTATATATATATAATATTTACATATATATATTATCGCTAAAAAGACTGTAATTGAATAAGATACTGCAAATGAAATACAAGATGTATATACTTGGAATCTCGATAGAATGTATAGGTACAGACGATTTATAGATCAGAATCATAAACAGTCCAAAACCCCCGGAGGGTAATGTACTATAAGCAAGTGAGGCCTATAAGATCTGAAGCAATACGTATAAATGCCAAGAGCACAATGCCAATTATATACAAGGAAGAAGAGAGATCACCGTAAGAGAAAAAATATGGGTCAAATATGAAGCAGGAACTGCGTATAAGATAAGAGAAATCGTCACAGAAAGACATTACTATATATGATTATGTTAACTATGAGAAGAGATTCCCATGAAAAACAATAAGGACGAATTAGTTCGCACCTGTCCTATCGTTTAAAAAAATATTTAAAGTTGTTCTATCTGACAATGAATATTCATCCCGAAATTTATTATCTTTTATCTCAGTAAGATTGCCTGTCATTTCTGGACTCTCAATATTATTGACCTATTGTCGTTCTTTCCCTTGTATGATTATTATAAGCCAATGTGATAAAGGTAGACCTTCCGATCGCATAATGAAATATGAAATGACCATACTGCACAGTTTACGTAGTATGGCTGAGTATCACATCAAGAGGAATTTCTATTTGTGATGATAATTTCATTTGGCTAAAAAATATGGTATAAAATATATATAAATATCTATTGTTTTTATTAATGTTTTTATTTCAAATAATATATTGATTGTAGTGTCGCAGGGTGAAGATGATATTACAAAACTCAAAGAAACATACAGAAAATCAGTATAAAAAATATCTTAATCTTTTACTATGTATTAAACTTACCATACAATTACGTGTTTCTAATATTTCGGATACTAGACCTTAGGTACATTAAATCAGATTTACTAAATTACCGAAAATCATAGACCATACACATACACCATGAAAACAAATCCTCTTACTGCTATCCTTAGTAGTACTGAATCTTGTCTTATCTTATATACTTTTAATCTTACTCATTTCCTTATTGACCATGCCCAATGAGTTTTAACATCTCCTATCAAAACCCTAGTGATCCTATTATTCTCAACTATATCCTAATTTCACTATATTTAATATTGTACTATTGTGATTTCTCACAGACCCTTAGACAACAGTATTTAAGCATTCATAAAATGCAAACCTAACTCAATTCCAACCACAGCTCCTTCCAGCTGTTTAACGAAGTCGTAAGCAATAAAGCTATCGATCATTTAAAATTCATATCTCCACAACCCACTCTACTGTACTTAACACTTGCATATCTTTTTAAAATCACCACTACAGCCAAACTAACAAATTCGCAACGATACATTTACCTCCCGCAGACACTGTTCTACCCTCCGGTCTCTTTCCGCTCAAAGTATGAACAATGAATCCTGACAATTATTACTCATTCACAAATTTACTATATTGACTTCATCTAATCTTACCTATAAATAACTATAAGTACTATTCCTATTCATAATAGACCTATTCCCGCATCTATTCAATTAATCCAATTCTTATCATGTATATAAGAAACATCTCTGAAATTGGTCAAGATTGATACTACATAATCCCGCGACATAAAATTACAGCTATAATCAGCTAAGGTTATCCTAAACACAGTGCCATCTTCCACAACCAAACTATATCCCATCGTGTCCATCCGTGTATCTAACTGCATCTAAATAATACTTAAATAGTATCAATATATTGTAATCTAATTTAATATAACTAGTGGTTTTAAAAGCTTGCTTGTTTATCAATATATGACATAATAGTCAAATTTATAACATAACACAAACATAGCAAGTTCTGCTATCACACTTCATCTGATCACGTGAAACACGAATTATACGTGCTAAGCGTATATCTAATTTAAGTATTTATTGTTCATCTAAATTCTCATTCTACATGAATAAGAGCATCTAATCTACTACTAGCATCATCTGAACTATGAATAAATTACAAAGACAAACCTGACACACTTTTTACGCACGATCTAAGAATATTGTACTATTATATCGCTTTAACGACCACAGTTCCACTAATTAATGAGCCAGTATAAAACTAAATTTTACTATAAATGTTTATCGTAAAAAAACGGGAACCAGCCCAAATATACCATTCATACTCTGTATTTCACAGCAAACAATCTATAATGAGTATCCACACAGAACATACAATCCAAAAGCATCACTATACAAGAGCTTTTGATACACTAGCCAAGAATGTACAAATCCTAGCAAAATCTATATAAAGTAAACAAATCCGTTTCACCTATTCAATCACAGAGCCACTTTTTAAAATATCTATCTAGCAATGGTAATCTGAGTTCACTTATACTTTAGCAGATTATAACTATACCGTTATATTCATTGAAAATTCAGTAATCTTCTACACATTCCACTAGTTATAGCATGGCTCTAATTAATACTAATATCCAATTATCCCTAACTATAACTAGTGAAAATACATGTCATTCCACAAAGATACAAACAACACTCTACTAAAAACACTAAATCTCTTACATACCAAATCGGAAATCACACTAACAAATATAACCACTTCGAATCTACACTATTAAACACCACTAAATAGCTATATACTACAAAAATCAAGTATAAAAACCGTATATATGACTCAATTATCAACACATTTTAACATAAATGTAATTACATTCATAGCATGTAAATACCCTAATATATAAAAAACTCTTAATATCTTATCATAGCACCATGTTTGTAATGCCACTTTGTAGCTCATAAAGTAAGAAGCAAATTGTTTTTCTGGTCAGGTAAATCTTTCGGCCGGTAATAACATAATCATTATGAACAAACAAGATTACATCACAATCAACTACACAAAACCTTCCCCATCTATTGAAAACTTTCTCTTAACTCAAAGTGCTAACAACGATCAATACAACTAACATGGTATATACCTCATTCAGCACAAATATCCTTATTATAGAAATAATTACATAAAGACACGTTATCTGTAAATAACCTAACTTAACTAATCCTAACCTAACAACCTAACCGTTTATCTTAACAAAAAAATAAAATACCATACATATCATTCAAAACTACTATTATTACATCCCAAAGACGTGTATCAATACACATATTTAGACCTAACAAACATCAACAAAGATTAGGACTAATTTTTTTTCACAAAAACATGTCAAGCATATATACTATGTCTAAACAGTTGAACTAGAGTCGCTCCAGTAATTGTAGCATAATACCTCCCATATAACCAATTTCCCTAAACCACATCAAACAAACTATCAATTGAACCAATAAACCATATATTACAAATTATAGCGATCATTCAGTACCTAAACTAAAAAGATAATGCTAACTAGGTAAAATAATAATCACTACACACAATTACACATAAACCAACAATTAAACATTGCTAAACTAAGAATAGTATAAACATACACGTCAAAACCTAACACATCTAACTAAGAATTAAACTTACTATAACATGAACAAATAGGTCCAAAATCTTCTATCATAAGGTATAAATATAGTATAAACAAACAAGCTCACCAAAATACCATAATATCCCGACTCATCTAACACCTTATCAAAACATTATCACCAACATGACAAATGATTAATTTGTCGATATAATAAACATAAATAGTATAATCAAAAAATATAATTTAGCTATTAAAACTCTTAACCTAACACATCATTAAATATAACAACTAGGTATATACGAGAGATAAGAACCTCAGATGACTATCTTAAAAACATAGATCATTGTATAGGAAATTCTTTATTATTTAGACACCGTACTAAGAGCGCATGACAACATAACCCATACTCTATATCTCTATACTATAACTACACCACCAACTACACTCACTCAAATTAAAAACTTAATATGTGATAGAGACACACACATACAAGCAGAATTAAAACAATTTGCAATTATATATTAAATCATATATTTTATTTAGTAGAAAATAAACTTATATAAAGGCAATAAAAAATATAAAACATAATATAAACATATAATTTATTTTAAATAAATTAAATATTCATCCTAATCAAAATAACATATAGTATATTCAAAATTAGTGGATAATTTCCTAAATATATCCTCTTATAAATATAATATTCCAACAACCGATATTGAAAGTATAGGAAGTTATAAAAGTACATTATTATTATCTTAATATATATATTACAGAGGATCGCGATACAACATATCTAAAATGATATTCAATTTTGCGGCGATGATCATATCTCTAAATACCACGGTGAGTTCAACACACTTACAAAAGAAATCAATCAGACAAGAAAGAAATGAACAATTATCAATAACTACGAAGGCTATTATTTTAAGAAATCGTCTTTTACACTTCCTGTATATACTGTGATAGACCCGAGAGCTATAAGACTAAATAATTTTCGCATTAAATAAAACATAATTACTACATTATCTATAAGTATATAAGTCCTCAAGTATGTCAACATCATGATTAAGATCATAAAATATTATATTCGTTTATTATTAGATTATTAAAATTCATTGTAAATAATATTATTCAGTATATGTATATATATAATACTGTAAAATATAATACTATTTATATATAATTTGGAAATAACCTATATATGTATAACACAATCGAATTACTTATCCTATATATAAGAGGTATACGTATACATCATTAGAGTTTAATATCGTAGTATCTACACGATACTGAAATAAACCACAAACGTACTTATATGTGATATATTCTATTAGAACCTCTCACGTAACTTTCCATATATATTATATATATTCACATGCTAATAGGTCAATATGTATTTTAAACATTATTATCCTTACTAATTATTACCTAATATCTAAAAAGGTTTAATATCTTGATTGAAACTCTTCAACACAAAGAAAAAAGTCTATTATTTATGAAAACCTACTGAGATGTAAACCAACAGTAATTATATAGTATATATCCATCCTAAGGGTTTTGCACCAAAATAAATAAATATCCCACATCGATTGGTAATAAATAACAATGAATTCCATCGCTAAAAAAATCCAACAACAAAGGTATAGAGATGCATAAGAGAATGTAATCGATACCAAAGCACAACTAAAAAAGTTACCTTACTAGTATCAGGTGATAATTATATTCAGAGTCTGTATTGTAAACGTATAATCAACCCTCTTAAAATTAACGTACACATTACTATATCCTATTTCTCATACGACCAATAACACAGAAACCTAAAACAAAATATAACCCCATATAGATACCCTTCTAAAACATCAAACAATTACGCACATCTATAATACATACAACGGGTTACCTCAAGAAAAAATTACAAATCTCATAAACTACAGCAAATAAAATAGCAGGTATATCAATTTCGCACATAAAATTATATTATCAATTATAGATCATAATGGAGAGCCTAATATTATAAAACGGTTAATTTCAATTTGAGTAAATTAAAGTTTTTAAATATAATGTGCTTCTATAATAATTACTTCTCGAAATAATAATATAATACTTAATATATTAAACATATTATAGATGGTCTTACTCACTAAATATTAGATTATCATACAGAATTATAACATCAGATTATAATCTCTGACTAAAATTCTCTATAGCAGAGGAAGGTACAAATCTTAAGTATCAATACAGTGCAAATATAGAATAAATTCACGGAATTTTGTATAAGGATAAGACCAGAAGTCTATATATAGACATTAGAAATAAATAATACTAAGTTGAATAAAGATGAAAAGGTGATAGAAATAGTAAAAAACACTATACATATTGAATAGGTAACACGAGAACTAGCACTTGAAATACATATAGCCAATTCTAACTTATTCAAACAATTAGTCCTACTAACGGTAAGCAAGGTCTAGGATCTGGAACTAGTACCAATCAAACCTTATACTTGGACAGCACACATTCTTAAATACACTCCCACCATAAGAGTGCAGTGTCTCACACAAGAATTTCTGTACCTGAGATTGGTGTAAGAGCTCTAGATCATTTTTATTGTACTGAATGTAGTAGCTACTTCTTACCAGCAACAACTATTGTCATCTATATAGTAATTCTAAGTCTACATAGATACTATACCTATTCATGACTGTTTAAACAAAAAGCAATATCAAACGTCCAGAACAAACAATTATAAACAATGAAATTCTAGTCCACAACACCATTATAGAAAAATTAAAATCAAATAATAAACTACTAAGCGATACACTCTAATAACGCTAGTCACACTTAAGTTTCCATTCAATTATATGATATGATAGGAGTGCCGTTTTCCAAAGACAAAGTAAGACCACCCACCGATATTTACAAATTTTAAAAAATAAAAAATTATCGAACGAGACGATATACACATTAAAAGATCAAAATTATAATAATATCAATAGAGAACTAAAAATAATAACTAATATCATAGTATAATAAATAAATATAAAGAAGTGTTTGAAGTAAAAATAAAAAATATTCGAATTCTGGTGAAGAACGAATAAATTGTAAATAATTATAAAAACGATATAAAGAATAAAAATTTTATTTAGATTATAATATTTATAATTATATTAAATTAGAAGTATCTGAAACCATCATATTTTAAACAAATACTAATACCCATACAAATATAATCAAAAATAAATAATATAACAATAAATACAAATATTATTTATAATAAAATAGTTTATATTAAAAACATTCATCCCAATACCAATCACGGATAGCCTAAAAAAAGACCAACCGGCAGTCCAAAAAATAAATAAAATTAACAATGAGAATCACTCGAGATTCTACTCTGGTCTCTGAATCCTTCTCAAACTACTCTCAATCCTTAAAACTATTCATATCATTCTCTACTCGCTTGCCCCATCTGTCTACATTCTTCGATACCCCAACTCTTCTGTATATTACTTTGTCAAATTACATAATATTCCTTACTTAATTGTCAGGCTAGCGAATCCTCCCTCCGTGTATATATTAAAAAGTAGTCATATCATAGACTCTCTACAACCCTTAATACACAACTCAACTTACTCGCTACAGATCTTACCTGTACATCCTAACAAAGCGTCCTCTCTTATCACCATTGTTCGAATCAAAAGAGGAGCACTCCTCCTGCTCTAGACGGCCCTATTAAATATAGTTAAGTAGAAATAATCTAAAACGACACCATCTCTTCATAGAAAGCAATACAGTGAAGTGACGCAAAAATATGAAAATGAAATACGCTCCTAATATACTCTCCTTCCACTAATGATCTACGTGACATACTATACATATTTATTATTCTCGACATTCTCTAATCTACTCCCTGAACATACTTATTAAAGAGTGTTAGAACAGTCCTAAGCATGAGTTATTCTAGAGTCTAGCGTGCATAGTCTTTGACCAATCGCCTCCTCAACTCGTCAGCACCCACACAGCACATCACACTCATATCTAGTTAAATACCAACCGTCACCACAAAAAACTCACGGGCTTGAAGTACTAGGTTTATACTCAATCTACACAATTTAAATATACCCTTATTCCCAACTTACAGTATCTAACGATAACCGTAATCTATCTACCATCTTCTGAATGCATGAATGCACGTCTGATTGCCCACAATACATGATACACATGTCCAATACTACTTACGATACATTAGCATTTGTGTATATATAACATCTACATTAATGTTAATATAATAATAGAGATTTTTTAATTAAAACTAATAAAATATTAAAGTTAGAAAAATTACTTTATCCAAAAATAACTAAAATAAAATAAAATATAATCAAACAAAAGAACTCTAACTACTATTAATCATGTAACCATATATCGTAAAGATTCGGAGATAATTATAAAAGATCATAGATTAATATATTGAACCAAAACACCCATATAATAATAATAAAAAATAATAAATGAAACTACAAATATAATAAAAAAACATATAATATTAATATTATATATATATTAATATATTAATAATATATATATATAATAAAATATAATATAAATAAAATATATTATATATAGATATATATATATAATATTAAAATATATGATATATATATTAAATATAATTATACCTATATATATATAATATAATAATTCATCATATTATATTAAATATATAATATATATTATATATATTAAATATAATTAATATATATACAAATATATATAATATTAAACATATAAATAATATAAATATAATATATAAATAATAATAATATATACAGTCAATATAATATTAATAAATATATAAGATATAACTTAATATAAATATATATTATTTAAATAATAATAATATATATATATTATATGATATAATATAAATATATAATATAATACATTAGATATATATATTATATATTATTTATAATTATTATTTTTATATATTAATAATTATATTATATATATATATATATTAATATGTTTTATTTATATATATTATACCTATTATATATATATATATATAAATAATATATATATTTAATATTTAATAATAATATATAATTATATATTATATATATATATAATATAATAAATATATATATAATAATATAATATATATATACTCAAATTATTATTTAAGAAAATAGCTTAAGAAGCAAAAGTAGAACAAAAAAGATAAAAAAGAAAAGCAATACATAAACTACCAACTCTATCCTAGAAATTTTAATTAATATAAATAACATAGAAATAAATATGAATATATATAAGTAAAAATATGAGAACGCTTGATTAACACAAAAATAAAGTGATAAAAAATATATTAGGATATATATATAAGTATTAATATTGAAAAACAACGAAATATATTCAATAAATGACTCTAGTATATAGAAAGATTAAAGGGAAATTGAAATAACATGATCAATTATAAATGCCTAGAAAATAGAAAAAAGATAAAATAATACTTTTATATCATAAATACAAATTTAATATATGAAAGAATAAATATAGGTATATATATATAGTATTTTTTATATATATATATGTTAAACGTTACTTACAAACAATGACAATAAGATAAAACACGAGAGAAAGAGGACATGTTGAATGAAACAATCTGGAAAATAGTATATCGACCACAGCCATGATACCGCCATCAGAATCGGGAGAAAGTTGAGAAAGTAGTGAAGATGGAAAAAAATTATACAGATGATAAAGTGGAAACAAATCCCAGATGATTGAACGAGAAACAAATGAAAAAACGACTCAAAGAAAAGTCTATATGAAAAAAATAACAAGGCGAATAATATTATACAGAATAATTCGAAACTCAAACACACGAAGGATAGGACAACCACACACATAATACGACCCAATTAAGTAGTCTATTAAAAAATCCTATCTATCATCGTATGAGTAGAAGAGGAACACATTCCTTGTAGATAGAAAGCACATCTCTCTAATAATAACATCTCACACAATTAGCAATTACTGCCGTGAATTCATCTAATTATATTTAAAGACTCAGAACAGAATTCTTTCGTACAAGTATATTAGCACTACAACCAATACTATGGGCCCAAACCAAATAGCCTATCTAAGATGTCCGGGAATCTCATAATATATTCAAATACTGTGCAATAAAAATAAACTTCAGCAAGTGTCTTATTCCATTGCAAATCCTTATAATTACTAATTTAACATAATTTATCACCACTAGCTATAATCTATTACAGCGACTCGGCATCAAACCTATGATTAATATAAACCTAGCGTATAATATGGTACAGAACACAAGAGATCACATCTTAAACTTAAAACAAATAAAACACACTACTATCCCATTCATCAGTAGATCATAAAATTTTGATCTATATACTATATGTATTAGAAAATCTAAAGTAAATATAAATAAACCTCAGAATTCATTATCTCCATAAGTTACTAGAACATATACACTCACAAAAGATAAAATATATAGAGATTTAACCATATTATAGAGCATGAAAATTATGGGACCAACTATCCATGCAATAGGATAAGAAGGATAAACTATATATAACTAAGTTATGTAGCAAATAAAATTAAAAAAAAACAAGATTATATAATATAAAATAAACCCTAAAGTTATATTTATATAACGTAATTATATTAAGTAAAATATATAGTAGAAGAACATAGCATAAGTCGTAAGGAAAGTATATTTTAATAATATATTAGTATTAATTATATACTACCACTTTATAATAAGTGAATATAATCACTATAAGACATATATTTTAGTATTAGTTATGATATATATAATTATATATTGAAATATGATGTAAAGCAATGTTATATATACTACCTAAATAATATTATATCATTAATATTGAGAAAAAAAATAATATGGATAGGCAAACCCCTCTAAAATAACAGCAGTATATGAATATATATATATACAATGATAATAATAATGAAATATATAAATTACATAAAGAAAGTAGACCTGGAGTAAAGAGAGTTTAGAACATTAATTAATGAATATGATGGTGTTTAAAAGTGATAGGTAGTATATCATGAAGGAAATAAGATGGAGACACGCCAGAAAAGAATCAACTAACTCGAATAGAATCTGAGCTATACATATGAATGAGGATGTAACAGAATAATATTAAGAAAACTTATATGGAAAATAAGTCCTCTAGCTAATAAAAATTATATCATGAGGCTATAGTGCAAAGAACACAGGGTGAATAAGAAAATATTTCCTGCAGAGAATGTAAAATCGATCTATTAGTTGCAAAGAGTGTAGCGAACATTAACGTTAATACATTAATAAATGAAAGATGAAACGTGAGAAAAATGACCTGACAAAGAAAAATCCGCCAACATAATCATCTAACACAATATTCAATGGGCGAAAGAGATTGAAAATAATAATCGAGAACTCTACAAGATAACAAATCCAAAACGAAGCCAGACGATATAATTAGAATTATAGATATTCACATATATAAAGTAAGCACTAGTAAAAAAGATATATATAGAAAGCATAATGAGTCCCAAGAGAATGTTAAAGTAAGCTATAAATATAAGAAAACTTATAATAATAGAGATAAGAAAAATGATAGAAATAGGATGACAGATAAAATATCTATTACAGGATATTAGTGTCACATTGAACTCTAATTACACAAGGAAAAGACAAGTGATTGCCTTATTCAAATATCATGGGCATTAGAGGAACATTAGTATCGATCTCAAAGTGGTCAACTTCTCTGGAGAAACACTGGATACAAAAGAAATGACCCATTCGTGAAACGTTTCCAGAAGTAATGCCAAGTACTGTGAATGAACCAATCGTCAGCAATGTGACATAGATCAGAAAAATCAACTGAATGATATTCACGACAGTATATATGAAAAAGGTCAGAAAAATAAAATAAGAGAAGAAATTAGAATATAAATAGATTATATAAATAAATAATGATGCAAGCATCGCGTTTATCCCAATAAGTTATTTAATTATATATTGAAGACTCCCAACCCCCTTACAGCAGTGTGTAGTTCACTATTCACTAAGTGAAGTGAATAAGGTCTCTTCTTACAATAAATAATTTTTAAAATTGATATAAGAATAACTCGATAAGAGAAAAAATTGGCAGAGAAAATACCACATCTTTTTTTTTTATAAGGATGACATTAAATTATATGCACAGAATAAAAAGGAACCAGGAAAAACAGGTAGAGGTTGTAAACAATATCTTAGAGACATATGTATAGAATTTGGATTGCATAAATGTGCAGTGATAAGTCTAAAAAATGGAAGAAGAATAGAGGTTAGAAGTATAAGGATAAATGATATGGAAATACGGTAACTCGATCAAGGTAATACCTA
>JABUQX010119328.1:0-5000 GCA_015478945.1 Trachelipus rathkii | reverse complement strand
TCAATATTTACCTGCATCGCAAAAACGTAACGAGGATAGAAAACACGCTCATACGCAGAAAGATGTAGTGCAAAAGCGTAAGGTGGTTAGATCACACGCCCATACATTAACAAAAACTGGTATGGATATGTAGCCTAGGTAATTAGCTACCACACTCGTATACGTCACGGAGGGTCTACATTACTCAGTCGTTCAGGGGATATTCAATAAACTTACTTTTGGGACAGAGGGTTTTATATATATATAAAGGTTAGTTAGCTAGCAGCATAGTTATATATATATGCAGTTATATAGTTGTTGGAGTTATATATATATTATTATGTTATATTATTACTATTATTATATATACATATGGTGCAGCAGCGCGTATGTATACATAAGTTATTGTTGAGCATATATATACATTATACATATACATGCAATATATAATCTACATTTATTTTATACATGCTGGTTGAAGAAGAGCGAAGCATGTATGGCTGATACATATATATTACATGTAAATATATATATATTATATATACATATATACATATGCAAATATTATATCTATACATATATATACATATATTATTATTGGTATATATTTATATATATTATTGGCTATTGCTGCTGCTGGCTGGTTATATACATATACATACTCATCCACCCCTTCCAAAGATTGCTAAGTGAGGTGCTTCACATGCACGGCAGAAACAGAAAAGTAGTAGAAGTATATATATATATATATATATATATATATATATATATATATGTATAAGAAATATATATATGATTATATATATATATATGTATGGCTAGCTCTATATATATATATATTTACATATACAGAGTCTTTTCTATTACAGTTATTTTGATGGTAGTTAACAGACATGGATATAGGTAGATATATTATATATAATAGTTGTTGAAGCATATAGAAGGTTACATATATACATATTATTAACATATATATACAGAGAGCTATATACACATGGTTATTCTTATTGGTTCTTATATATATATATATATATATATATATATATACATATACTATTATTACTAATTCATAAAGACAGATATGTATTATATATTATATATATATATATATATATATATTTATATAATATAAAATCCACCAGAGTTCGGAACAATTTATTAAGATAAGATTGTGCTTAACCCAGTTAAGTCAGATGTCAATGATCTGTATAGAGAAATGACGAGACTGTGGAGGAATCAGGGTTACATAAACTCCTCAAAGGATGAAACCTGGGGCTCCATAGTTCAGAAGAGAAGTTTCCATTTTAATCGAGATAGGATTAAAATAGGGATTCAACCCATTTAACGGTCAGAAAGAGGCTAGAAAGAGTCGATGAGAGTTTCAGTGTTGATAAGCTTAGGAGTCCTAGATAACATCCTTTGAAAAAGAACAGTTTAGTTGGAACCATTCAGACCAATAAGTAAAGTGAAGTGGAGAAATTCCAAAAGAATCTTTAGAGCAACTAATCTCTTAGAATCTTTTAAATGAGAGGAACACTGTAATCCTTCCGATAAATATCACTTAAAGATAAAATACCAAGAATAATCGAGTGATAGTAATAGTGGTAGTAATAAATAGATTAAAGAAATGGATTTTTATGAGGTATCGAAAAGAATCAAGATCAGATGCCGGGTTGTTAAAAGACCACCCACCGAGTTGCAGTTAGAGTTATTCTAAAATGAACGAGGAATAAAGAGAAGCATCCATTGGTATAAGGTTGTAAGGTTGGATAGGGCAAGAAGTGGCAGATTGAAAGTGATTAATGAAATGCAAAATGAGGGTAGGTGACAGGAACAAAATCTTAAAGAATAAATTACTACAGCTGATAGATTGAAAGGATGCACAGTAGACGAATAAACAGCAAAGAGTCAGTGGAAAGAAAATCTAAGAGAGAGAGAGAGAGAGAGAGAGAGAGAGAGAGAGAGAGAGAGAGAGAGAGAGAGAGAGAGAGAGAGAGAGAGAGAGAGAGATCGTTTGAAGATATATATATATGTAAATATATATATATATATATATTTATATATATATATATATATATATATATATATATATATATATATATATATATATATAAGTATATATATATATAGAGAGAGTAGAGAGAGAGAGAGAGAGAGAAAGGGGAGAGAGAGAACAACCCCAGGCTTGGATCGCTGTATCGTTTCCTCTTCCAGTCAACCTGTTCTGTGGAATTCTCTTTCATCTTCTGTGTTTCCTGCTAAATTTATTCTCCCTCATTTTAAGGTCTGTGTCTATGCTCATCTGCGAAATCTGGTGTTAGGTGGTGGCCCTGTATGAGTTTTATTTAATAATACAAAGCACACGCCAGTTTACACCTCTCCTCGAGTTGGACTTACCCATGAGCTGTGATACTAACTACAAATACAGTATATATATATATAGGCAGTAGTATTATACAGTTACATATATATATGCCATACATATTGACATCCCTACACTTTAAATGCTATTATACATATATGATACATATATTGTTGAAGTTGAATATAAGTTGAAGGCGCGAGTGCTATGCGCATATACATATAAGGTTACATACATATACTTGCTAGTTGGTATCTTTATATGATAAACATTTCTTATTCAATTCCACTCATTATTTCTGCATTATTGTCTCTGGTTTCTTTTTTTTACCTCTCTACAGCAACAGTTGTAGGTAGACTCTTGGTCATCCTTTAAGGTTGTTAGCAATCATTTTCTTCTTAATTCTGTTTTATACACTTTTTCTCCTTTAACTCTTCGTTAAAGAGTGTTTTTGAATTTTATCATTTATCTACAGTTTATATACTCATCCGTTCTTCTTTTCTTTTTTCTTATTTATTTGGAAATGCTTTCAGCTCATCGTCAAATAGCAGATGAAAGGAGAGCTGAGATGTTGACAAGTGACATTTTATTTTATGTCTCACTAACTGGGTTTGAGAAATCATGTTTGATTATAATGTCTCAAAAAATTCGATTTTACGTCTATTTCCGCATAATCTTTCTCACAAAAATAGCATCTACGAAAACAAGCAACTCGCATCTTGCTCAGTCATTAATAATCTTGGCCCTCTTGGGGGGGTCCCATTTTGTCGTAAATTTTTTATATTTACTCCATCTGCCACTTTGTGGCCAGTATTTATAAAAGGTGCAAATGATTGTATTTGCGAGTGGTTGGTCTGAATTTGTGGCTGAGGTAGTCGTGATTACATTGACCATCTTATTTTTTATTAATTATAGTAAAATAATATACTATAATAATTTTAATAATCATTTTTTATATAAAAATTAAAATTCATTAATATAAAATTACTTTGTAAGTCGGTATCTTTTTGAACTAAAGAAATTTCAAAATACAATACCGTATTCTAATAAAGGCTCATAAAAGTAAGTATCCCTTATAATTGGGCTACGCCCTTGAAATTACTACACTATTTAATAATAATAGCAAAGTCCTGGGGTTTGGACCACTGGGTTACCTTGTAACCCCTAAATGGGGTTAGGGCTGGAGCCCGCATTTCATTTTTTGTTAAAAATATCACCGGATTCTTCTTATTCATGTCAAAGACTATTATCATACCAATTTTCAACCAAAATAACATATATTTCAATATATATATATATATATATAGAGAGTATATATATATATATATATATATAAGAAGAGTATATATTTTTATATAAATATTTACAAATATATATTATATATATATATATATATATATATATATATATATATATATATATATATATATATATATAAGGTATATATATATATATATATATATTTAACCTCCTTCTTCCAAAATTGAGAAAAATGAAACGGATACAAAAAAAAACCGGTTTACATTTAACTTCCCTTTGATAACGTTTTGAAATTTCAAACTTCCTTTAATTGTACTCAAGATATAGGACTATATTTTGACAAAGTCTGACATTGATTAAAGTTGTAGTTTCGTAATTATAAACATAATAGTCCGCCTACAAAGATAGGCCTTCAATTTGAAGATTATCATAATTTGAAGGTGTTCCTTCTCCCTCCTCGTTGCCCAGGTGTTCCAAGGGTGTTGGAGGTGGTTGATATTTCAAATTGATCATAATACTCCAATCTTTCATTTATATAAGTATCATTGACCTCCTTCAATCAAAAGGTCAAGTATTGACCCCAGCTGACCTTTCATTTTTTCTATATCGAAGTATTAACATATTTTAGCTCACAATGGTGTTAGAAACTTGATTCTTGTACCAAATTATTCAGAAAAGAATACTGGTTCTATTAATTGTTGTTAAAACTGATAATTATCTTTAATTAAAAATTTATATTTATATTATAATTTCTATCTAAATAAAGGCACGCGTGGCAAACATGTGATAAAGTTGCCGAAGACTGCCATCATGAACTTTCGATAATTTTTGTAACAAATCCATATTGATTTATTCAACAAATTTATTTATTTAGTATATAGTTTTAAATTTGCTATCTTTTGATAGTAAATTTGTTATTTAAACGTTAATAATTAAAATTGAGGTTTATTTAATTAATCACTCATCGCCAACTCCTCGGCGTCTTTTTCGTGGACTATAAAGGGATGAGAGCGGCTGAGTGAAGTATTATTCTCTTAATCACTGCTATTTCATCAGTAGACTCTGTCCTCTTAATTTGTATTCCGAGTCGAATCAGAAATTCTACAAGATCATTTATAATGCAGTTAAAGTAGTAATATTTTTTTGAAGAAGCTTATTCTTCAAACGAGCTTCCCCTTTTCATTTTTAGAGACATCATCACTTTTTCAGGACGTGACATGTCGACGTTTAATTTTAGGGCTGTTTTGATTCTTTTTTTTTTATAAATCAACAGCGGAGAATTGAAAACTTTCCTTCCGTTAAATGTTGATTTTAGGAAATTTGTGTAGGTATGTCATTCATTACGCCTTTCTGGACAACTTAGAGATTCCCACTAATGACTTCGTGTCACTTCTTCTAT
>JABUQX010119327.1:10000-29920 GCA_015478945.1 Trachelipus rathkii | reverse complement strand
AACTGTTTTGTATGAATGTGAGACGTGGGCATTAAACGTCTAAAAAAGAAAAAAAAAAAAAAAAAAAAAAAAGAGTTGAGCTTTTAGAAATGAAAGGTTTAGGAGATATTTGTGGAATAAAGAGAATTAGATAGAATTAGAGACAGATAGATTAATAATGTGCGATATGACCACAATGTCTGACGAAAGAGCAAATCAAGCGGTACTAAGATGGTATGGCCACGTGCTTAGAAGGATGATAATATATATGAGACTTGACTAAGAAAGTTTTTAGGTCCGAAGTGTTAGGAATTTGGAGAGAGCCGGGAAAAAACCCAAATGGAGGTCGTTGATGGCAGTAAGGAGCTATTAATTAGCAAAAAGATATTATGGATGAACGAAGAGTGGTTAAGCGGCGGTGATAGGATCACTGGAGAAAATTAGTTCATGTGAATAGTTCCGTCAAGGGTTTGCAATTAAGTTGAGAATGCAACAGCGTATGAACATGAGAGCAAGATTGCTCAGCAGTTTACGATTAATAAGCAAACTGACACGCACCCCGCAGTTATGTGAGAGACGGTGATAATAATAAATACACTAGATGAATAATAATACTAGTATAATAATAATAATAATGAATAAGAATAATAATAGATATTAATAATAAATAATAATTAATAAATAGATAATTATATATGAGATATATATATAATATAACAGTATAATAATGATAATATAATTATATGATATATAGGATATATATATTATGACTTAGGGGTATCGATGGGATATAGTGATATATATATATCATATATAAGTATATAGTATATATATATTATATATAATATAATATAGGTAGTAGTATTATATTACCGTATAATTATATATATATATATATATATATATTATATATATATATATATATAACTATATATATATATATATATATATATATATATATATATATAATACTAAACTGCTATATATATATATATATGTATATATATATAAAGTGGTTGGGTCCTTAAGTTGAATGCGCAAGGAAGGGTAAAGAAATTTAAAATTGGCGTTTAATTTTTTGCAAAATTCTCATCTGATTTCGATTTAAAACAAGTTCAAAAGCCACAATGTGGCGAGCTCTAAAACTTCGATCTTCGGGGCGTTTCTGTCTCTATCCGTTTTAATTCTATATGACATTGAAGTGACTTAAGGGCCTATGTTTTACATTTTAAAGTATCAAATAACGAAACGACTTGAACAAATAGGTCTAGCGGATAGCACGAGTATCTATCAGTCTAATTCTAAAGCTTCCTGTAAGGATTTTTTTTAATACTAGGCCGCACAATGCACGACAATCTCCCCAGATCTCTACTCTACCGCGTCGGAAATAAAATTCAGGAAGGATTTTTCGCCCATAATTTTTCATGTTCATAATATCAATATAAAATTTAGTAGAGAATTGTTTCTATTCGGTGAAGATAAATTGTGTATATTAAGGAGGTATATTATATAGTATATATATATATATATATATATATATATATAATATATATTATAGGTATAGAGTATATCAGAGGTATAGTATATATAGTATATAGAACATATTTAATTTGTAATATAATAGGTATTGAATAATATAATAATACTATATATATATAGTATAAATACTAATATATATATATATAATATATATATATATAGATAATTATATTAGTGATGCACCGATACCATGGATCGTATCGTATCCAGGTGATATCCGGTCGATATTTGAAGGTATCGAGTATGTCGTAATCGGTATCGGGAATTTTGAGAGAGTAAGTAAATTCGGTACTCGGGTAAAATGGTTGCCGATACCCCTTAACGAACCCACACATTTTGCGTCCTTTAAATTGATTTCAAATATATTATATAAGGTATATGTGTATGATATATATACTATATAGTATATATATATATTATATAAAAGTGCTATTAGTATATATATATATATACGTATAAAGTATATATATAATATAATTACTAGATAGTATTTATAGTTGAGATATATATCATACGTCCACCATGGTCCCGCCAATGCTGGAATCAGGAGGGTGTTGTAGGTTGAAAGGTTTTGAACTTGATGGCAAAAAACAACCATTCAGCGAAGAAGCAAGAGTTGATACAGGCGTTTTCACAGCGCGCGTGTCGAATCAAACAAAACAGAAACTTTAAAAAGAAATTTTTCTTCATCTGGCTCAATTGAATTTGAGAAACGAGCTTTAACCTTTTTCTAGAAGAATTAAAGTTTCGAATCTTCTTCTTTTTACTGTAATTTGCTTTTAATAATATTAAATATACGAAATTGTATATAGATTTTTAAATATATAGATATAAAATATAAATAGTAATAATTAATATATTATATAAATAGTAATATATAATATAATTTATATATATATATATATAAATATATATAGTAAAGATAAATATATATACTATAATTATAAATATAGATATAAAATTATATTATATTCCTCAATTTGTCTGATAATTTCCGCATCTATCTGACCTACTGTAAGATGTCTTAATAAGGTGTTATTTCGTTTTTGCCTTTTGTGCAGTGACGAAAGTAAAAAAGATGCCGAATTTGCGTTCGTTTTTTGTAAAATCTTTGCTGCAAAATTGCAAGAAATGCGTTACCACTCGTAAATGAAATATTCCGTAATTCTATAAAGGCTAATCTTTCCAGTGATTGCTGAATTCACCACGTTTCAAGAAAAATGTGCAACAAAAAAATTAGACGACGTGGTAGGGCCTACCACGCCGTCAATTTTTATTAATGAAGTGTGAATGAAGTATTTACATTCTAAGAATTAAGATTAGCGTTTAAATTCGTAATTTCTATCCAAATCGAATAGAAGACTCCATACACCAGTTGATCAAATTTTATTGGCAATCAGTAAAACCATTGTTTGTTAACTGTTGCTTTTTATCGCGAAATATACGGCTCCATCAGCAGCATTCTAAATTAACCAATTGCTTGCAAAAACAAAAGTAAAACCTCATAAGAAATCCGTGTTCGTTTGCTCGAAATTCAGGCAATTAGTTCAGGCAATCAGCAGTGCCAAAGAAATCCTACTATCGGATGTTAAGTGGCTAGTTAAGTGTTTTATATATAAAGATTCCACACAAATGTTTAAGTTCTTCATCTGTAGAAGCATTTTTGAAAAATGGAGGAAATTTTTGAAGATGGTATAAGTGGCGGTATTTATGTGTCATAAGTCGAGTCTCTGTACAGTAAATTGCTTCTGGGTGGTAAAGTGATGGAGATGAGCGTGTAGTTCGGAAAGGAAATGTCCATGTGTTTGTAAGGCTCGCATCTTTAGTTATTGGAAGTTTGAAGCCGACGATAGTCGACGTGTACTAGTATCGACTGACGATTTTATATTGTTAGTAACGATATGTGACTTCAAGTTCATGGAGATGCTTTCTTTAATCTTAAAGAAACTGCAATTGAGTTGTTGTTAATTAAAAGATATAAGAAACTTGCATTGTGAAAGTGTGTTGTTTTAAAAGGTTTTACTAGAAAATGGGGGAAACATTGGAAAGGAATCACACAGTATGCCAGGGAAGATGAGCATAAACAGGAGAAGTTTTAGGAATGGATGTGCATAGTGCCTTAGTTTAGGGTGTTTATCGAGAAAAACAGAAAAGCAAATTTATCAAAAATGTTAAGGGATAAAAGGCTAAAGCTATAAAATTTACTGAGAAAAAGCTCTATTATTCTTCATGAAAAAACACTGCTATATCTTTTCAATCAAACATATCACTGAGCTTCTGGCTCTGGACCGAAGGAAGCGCAGCAATTTTATACTAAAAGGGAGATTTAGTAGAATTAAAGAAATTAGTCCCAAAATAATGTATGGTAGTGGATTGCGATAGAGTTAAATGATTAAGACAAGACCCACAAGAATTACTTTTACTTGGGCTATTTCAAATTTAATTATGATCGCCTATAATCAGTCCAACTGTAATTAAGTACGAAGCGTTAATACGACAGGAATGAGGATTTTAGTATTTCTTTGCTTTAATTTAAACCGTTTTTGTTTTGTCATTGTGGCTTAGACGCTAGCGATAAGAACCATTTGCCCACCACAGTTTTTAGACAACGAATTTCCAGTTTAAACGACAGCGATTTCGTGCCTAGGAATACTTTTGTTTTTAAACAATTGGAATCAGCTGTGTGATGGAGCACGTGGGTTTGAATGGTAAAATAAGCAGAAATAGAAAAAAAAATCAACCCAATGTGGTTTAATATTACGAATAATTGATCATACACTATTTTGATGGAGTTTATCCATTGCGAATAAAATATAAGATTTAAAGCTGATTATATTGAATTGAAATAATTCATTACCACCACTCACTGCAAACCACTGACCTAAGCCATTCTTTGTTTGTTACATTTTTCATAAGAAATAAGCTTAAAGATCGTGCTAGTCACGAAATTAGCATAATCGTCTTAAGCAGATAAGAGAGTAGAAATTCCTATGTCTGAGATAAAAGCATTTCTTAATACTCAATGTTCCTGGTAGATTTTATGACAATAAACGAACGCTAAACTCGACATTTCTTACGTTTACGTAAGATCCATGATATAAGAAAATCAGCGAAAGAAAGACGGTCAATAGATATATATATTATTTATTATATACTATATATATATATTATATATATATTATATATATATATTATATAAATATTAATATATATATATTAATATTATAATATTATATTATATATATATATTATTATATAATATATATTATAATATATATAATATATATATAACCTTCCATCATTTTTCATTGAAAGATGTTCAATCTCCTTAGCGCTGGAAAGATTAAATTGGTATACATCGCAGAACAAAGCTGTAGGAGGCGCTGATTTTTTTGGCATCATAATCCATGGTGACTCTTTGACCAATTATATGTATTACTCAATTGATGTTGAATCATGGAGTCATCATACAAAGTTGAGTCGGAGTCCATGTACGTACTCAGCTTTTACAATTTTTAGTCGAGATACATCTTAGTATTTTTATTTATTTAAAATCTTATAATCACACATACTCGCACAATAAGATATATCCGCGGTCCAACACCACAGGTGAGTAATAAGCGCGATGAGGAGGCGGATCTTTAACATAAATGTGCGGATGAACAGGATGTATTACCAATGCATCACTTAAAGAGTAAACAAGATAATATTATAAAATACTCACGAAATATAAATTAATTATACCTAATATAAAATATATACTATAATATATAATAGTATTATTGATAAAAAATTATTATTATATTTAATAATTATATATATTAGAGTATATAAATATATAGTTAATATATATTTATATGACTTATTTAGACATTTTTAGGCGATAAAGATCGGTAATCGGATCGGTATCTGGGCCAAAAATTTTGTAGCGGAATACGGATCTGGTATCGGCAATGAAAAAATAGCGATACTGTGAATCGGATCGGCTATCGGACCCCAAATTTTATAGGGTAATCGGTGCAATACACATAAATTTATATATGTATTAATATAATAAATATAAAGTAAACCTATATATAAGCTGAGTGTCGGTCCGGCCCAACCGGTTAAGGAGTGTAAAACCGTTTCCAACACGACATCGATACGTAATAACTGCAATTTCTATGTTTGTGTTAAAACCAGGGGAACAAATGACGAATACCCGCTAAGATACTCGAATGAAATCATAATACTTAAGCGTTACGTATTAATGTTATTTATATAGGTGTAACAGAGTGAATAATAAAATTAATTACTATTGTGATTAAATTATAATTTATTATATAGTGTAGTGCGACATCTCAGATGATTAACTGATAATAATGTAGACTATTTATAATAGTCTACTTTCACAATTTTTATTATGATAGTTATTAATGTGGATAATATACTCGGGCGGTGGTCTGCAGGAAGTATAAGTAATACGGATAGCCATACTGTGTTGCACGTAATATATTATATTAGATTGAGAGTAGTGATTATATCATATATCACGCAATTATTCAGTAACAGTAGGTGAGATATAAATTTAACATTCACTGTTTATATTATAATTAATGATTATGAATATGGATATATATTAATATTATATAGAAAAATTGTAAATGATAATAAATATTATTAATATTATAAATACTTAATATATATATATTATAATATTGTTACTAATATATAATACCTATAATGATGTTACATGACAAATATTTTTGGTAAAAATAACTATAGAGGAATTATATATATATAATATATATAATAATAGTATATGAAAAAAACCTAATTATCAATTAAATATTTATTATATTTAATATTATAATATAGTCATTATATATATATTTATAATTTATATATTTAATTAATTAGAATTATTTAATTAATTGTAAATTTTATAATATAATTTAATATTAATTAATTAATTATTATATTATTATATTATTAATTATATTATTATATTATTAATTATTAATATTATTATATTTAATATATTAATTGTTTAATTTTGAATAGGGATGCGTAGGTCTTATTTAGTGTATTGACTTTACTTTCTCATGCATTAAAGTTACAAGACAAGAAGAAAAAATTGGTATTTTTCTTCGTTGAGGTTGTGAAGTTCTACAAAATATACAACGCCCTCTCATTATCAATCCCCATATGTTTTCAAGATTGAATTACCCTAGTTTTCATCAAAGAGTAAAATATTATACTATACTACATCCTTTAAATTAAAATAATTGTAGACATATTAACTGAGCATTATATTGAATATCAACATAACATATTAATGGAAACAAATAAGTATAAATATCGTGAACCGCTACCCCCCTTATATATATATATATATATCATCTTATGGATAGTAAGTAGTGTTGTAAGATAATAATTATGAAAAAAAGTATAGGTTATTACATTCCATCAATAATAATAATATAGTAAACAGAAGATTTTTTACATTTTCCACAGAGAAAGATACTAGGTACAATTAAGATATTAAGCTAATAATAGTATTATATACTATCAATATCATAACTATGTATTATTATTATAAATGATATATAAATTGTATAATAAATGAAAATGATGAGTTATTATAACATTTTTCCTTCTAATAACTAGATGCCAGCGTGAGCTGAATATTTAGTATTCTCCTAATCTGCCATTCAAGAAAAACAGCCAAGTGCGACAACAAAAGACAGCATACGCATCTGAAACGTTAAAGTGCAGAAAATATTTAATAATTAAAGTTTATGTCTCGCAATGATTCCTTAATAAATAGTATATTATATATATATATGTTTATATTATATTATAATTATAAATATTATCAATTGATATTATTTATTATACATAATAAACGTTATAATTCTTATATATTCTCGAAAGCATAATCATTTAAATATCTTGACCTATAATGATTCAGCTAAATTTATATAAAAATTTGATTTAGAAATTGTTAAGTTCTAAAAATATAAGTATACATTATATTTATTAAATAAGCTATATATACTGAGATAATAATTTATTACGGATAATATATATAATATAAAATATAGTAATTGAAAGTTTGACAATGTTTAAAGCCAATAAAAAAAAATAATAAAATAAATATTTATTATTTTATTTTATTGATATTAATCTTTCAGAATTAGCTGACATCCATAAAAAGATATACTATCACATACTTCGACTTTCCAACTCTTGCATAAATTATTTTATGTTTATGTGAAATTTTATGATTGCGATACAATGCTTATATGCAACAATTTTCTGTCTTTTAGTATTGCGTTCGGTTGGTTGTTGTGTGTGTGAGTTATCAGTTAGTGAATGTTAGAATGTTATGAGCATCCAGTAATCTAAAATTATTTCCTTCGCTTTTAGAATTACTGCAATAGTAAAAAGGTTGTGTTGTCTGTGTGATTGTGCTGCTATTGCTTTATCACTTTCCTCTATCGCGTTTTTCTACTTTTTTATTATTTTTATATATTTAGTTCTTTATTTATTTATTTTTTTATTTATGTTATTTGTTTCCGAATTTATTGTTCGTTATGATTTATGCTATTTCCTAAGAGATATTTCGATGTGTGGGACGATATGTTTTATTTTGATTCCTCTGTGATTAGAAAATATTGTTTCATGCAAATTGCTTATTTGCTCTATTCAAAAAAAAGGATAATTAAGATAATTGACGTTGTGAACTACTCTCTTTTAAACTTTGTCCTTCTTTATTTCCACGTAGACATTGTTGCGAATGGCTTTCTTTGAACTGCTAGCCTTTCGGTATTTTTTCGTCATCAGGGATAGACGGATTCACTGTCCACCTTTTGTGAAATAATATCAATTGAACTCAGAATAGTCTAAATTAATGTAATTTACTCAAAAATTATAGGCTTGTATCGAGATGAACTCTAACTATCTTTTAATTATATTCCAGCGCATATGGTCTTTTATTTCTTTATTATACACACACACGCAAATTTTAATGATATTATAATTAGCTTTATTTATGAATATGATATATTATGTATACATTATGTAATAATATTATTTAACTATCAATATTCTAATATAATATTTATGTCAAGTACCTAAATAAATAAATTTATATTAGTGAGAGGAAATTTTATATGATATACTAATTAATACTTTATTTAGAAATTTGAAGAATAGTAATTACTAGTAAACTAGTTTATCTTATATAATTAGATTAAACTCGAGCTTCTATATAAAGGCCGTGATAGACGCCTGAGAGTGTTAAGGAGTCGCCTCTATAAAATTATATATATATCAGATTAATAAGAGGAGTCCTAATAGTTTTAATTTATCAATCTTACTAAAATAGATCTTAATGATAAATTTAAATTATATATACTACCTAAATGTAGCTCATTTATTTTATTTATTAGCTTTTGATTTCTCTTTATAGTCCTTTTTTTTATTTTTTATTTTTTTATTTTTAATAAATTATTTTTTTTTTCTATACGCAGTATATTTGAGCCTAAAATAAGCTTACATTGAAGTTACAATCAGTTCGTTATATTAAGTTCTATAATGTAATAGTGTAGAGTGATGAGCTAATCAAAATTTTGGAGTTGCAGGTTATTCGATCGATTACGCTTTTCCGTTAACCAAGTAATCACCTTTGATTAATTATATAACCTCGAAAAATTTGATCAAAATTGTATTTCAAAATATTCTATAAAATCAGTGTTTAAATTAAATATAAGTATTTTAATTTAATGCGAAGTATCAAATTCCCTATTTTTTCAATCTCGGATTAAATATAATTATAATTTATTTTTCCCCATTTTATTTTATTTTTATTTTTATATATAATGGAGTTGTATAGAGTATATTCTATATCATTATAAAGAATAGATATTTCATTATATATCACGAATATTTTAATTACAGAATTGTGGGACGATTATACGTGAGTTGGCCAAGTTGTAGAACTGTTATTTTATGAGATAAAAGGAGTACTAATATTTTATGAGATTTACAAATAGTACGTATCCTTAAAAAATGGTAATTAGAATCTATTGGAGAACATCTTTAAACGTCTGCGTCATTCGGACGCCTACTTGAAGTACATCTACCAACACTATCCTGTGGTATAAACTATTATCATTACTTAAAAGAATAAAAAGATAAATTTTCTATTGAGCTTTGTCAACTCTTATAGCAGTATCACAAATTTCAATTGAATCTATTCTTTTAGCTAATATGCTTCTTTCACCTTATTTTTTATCTCGAGCAATAATACAGCATCACGTGCAACGTCCTGTCAAAAACCCACAAAATACAACCGTCCTCCCAATTTAATGTCTCTTTTAATTCGTCTGGAACGTTTTCGCTGATCTTATATATATGCAATTCTACAATTTATATGCGTGTTTTTCAAACAGATACTCTTTGGAATACTATGTCAGAAAAGTGCTCTAAAAGACAATTTCCCAGTGTGCTTATCGCACCCTCGATTTACAATATATCGACTCTATACTGCTCAAACGAACCTCTATTATGGTACCGCTTCCTCTTGAGTACCGATTGAAGTGAATATTATATATAATATATAGTAGCAATTTTCTTTATTAGTATTAATAGACTTATTATTAAAGTGCAACATTGATGAGATATTGATTACGTCCGTTTCGAGAGTTTTTCTGTTTCTATCAGTGTGTTTTCTATTGGCGTTCGAAGTAAAATTATGATTTTTATATATTGTATTTGATATCGATTTATAATGTATATGACAAAAATTTTGCAAAATAATTATGATATATCAAACTTATCTGAATTATTATTTAATGTTAAAATATGAAAATGAAAATCTACTTATATTAAATTTTTCCTTTATAATTATAATCTATTATAAATTATTATATAAATACCGAAAGGTAATAAGCAAAAGGCAAAGAGAATATAAACTTTATATAATCTTTCCTTTTATTTACTTCCAATACAATATAAATTTAATTATACTAATGATAGTTACCACAATAATTAACAAATTTTACTAAATAGATAATTTAATAAATAATTACTATTCCGTTTATTCATAAATCTATCTTTATGATATCATTCTCCCGAGTATATAGATGTCTATATGCTCTTTATTCCAACAATATTATAATTTATTTGAATAAGTAGTTCCACAAAATACAAATTTTTAATTTAGATATTTTTTATAATATAGCATAGTTACATAAGAGACTAATATTAGTGTAATATACTAATAGAAATATGTAAAGTCACTACACGATAAATAAATCCGGTTGAAGAACCACCTTCAAGCCAATTAATATCTATTGAATCTAATTTAACACAACCAGAGACCTAATATACATATGTTATTACTAGTCTACCTGCCAAAATTAATACTGGTCGACATGAAGTGTTTGAACATTATCTAACATAATATAAATATGGAAATAAATAATATAATTAATAATAAAATAAATATAAGATAATTAATTTAATTTATAATAATATATAAATATAATATAAATATAATATAAATAAAATTAAATAAATAATATATATATGAATAAGTTGCTGGTATTTGTATATTGGGATAGGAGATTTTCTAACAATTCCAATGATGAATAAGTTGTGCGAAATATCTGTAATCTGTAATAGTAATACATCTGCACAGGATTTATCTTATATGAAAGAAAAGAAGTCAGGACCTTATACTTCTTATATCAACCCTTTTTATACATTACGACACTAAAAATTTTATCATCTTATATCTTTTCATGATCCATCAGAATAAAACAATAATAATAATATATTGACATATCATCAAATGAATGAAATTCACTTAGATTTGGTCTATGGTTTTCTGATTCACATTGTGTGATAGAATTCACTTGATCACATACCATCACTTCAGGAAATATAATTTGACCAAACAGTTCTTTATCTAATAAATTCCTCATCCTATTTCTGTAGTATTACTCTTATATATTATGAGATATTATTCCACCATAACTGCTATATGGTGCGTGCATTATTAATGAGCCTACCGTCCGGCCTTTTACTAAACCAAGTTAATACAAAATTAAAATAAAATATTAGTAATGTTTAATCATTCTCCTCTGGGAAAAAAAGTATCAACTTGTTGACTAAAAATATCTAGAATTATCAAAATATGTTAGAGAGTTAATCGACTCTATAGGATACAACTATCTCCAAATAGATTCACATTGCTAGCAAACCATACTACACATGAAAGGTAACATTATTAAAGTTTAGTCCTAGTATTATTCTTTTCCATAGTTAAGCTATACGGCTAATTGTTGAGATAACGTTTGAAAATGTGATTTCGCCTACTGAGAATTAAATAAAAGTCCAGACATGAACTTGGTCTGAGGCAATTAATGAACTCATCAAATATCCTTAATTTAGATAGTGAGATCAAAGGAATATAAATATTTTTTATAAGGTTTAAGGTTCTTATTTTTAAGAATTCTGGATGAGAAATAATGAAAAATTTGGAATAAAATAAATAAAAATTAATCGAAGAATAATAACTATAGTATATTATATTATTTAATTTTTTTTTAATTCACCCATTTAATATATTTTTTATTTTCAAATGTTTAAATTAAAAAACGTGGTTAATAATAATCTAAAGAAAAGTTATATTCGAAAAACCTGCTATGTGATATATATATATATATATATAGTCGTATTCGATGCTTTAATTAAACTATTTATATATTATGATATTGGATAGGTAATATAATTATATACATATGTATAATATTTGTTATATTTATAAAATATATGAAATTATAATAGATATAATAATGGAGTAGGTGTTATAATTAGCAAAATAAACAAAGGCCTAAATATAATGAGTTAAAGAACTATGTTTTTAGTCCATATCCTAATCAAGTCCACGTGATTCAGTAATAGGCGTACGTATAAAGAATATAGGTATTGTAGTGAAATATAAAATGTATATATATTATAGTATATATAGTGATATATATATATATATATATAATATTGAAACTTCTTGAGAGTTCAAAGAAGGAAAATTAAAGATTATTATCATTTATTATTATTATTATTATTATTATTATTATTATTATTATTATTATTATTATTATTATTATTATTTTCATTTTTATTTTATTTTTATTTTTGTGTGATTATTATTGATTTAACTGAATAAAATAATCTGAATATAGGTTATTATTAATGATTAAATATAATTATTTTTATTATATTTATTATTATTATTATTATTATTATTATTATTATTATTATTATTATTATTATTATTATTATTATTATTATTATTATTATTATTATTATTATTTGCAATAATGTTCCAAACTTCATGCGAACCAGTAATATTGAAGGGTATGACAGAAAACAGAATGTGGCATATACCACTGTGGTACATTGATAGTTATGACTGAGAGAGTCTTCAACGGACTTTGTTCATTCATTTCTACACGCTCGAGTCGAAGGACTTATTTAATATATTGGAAAGAGCATAGACATCTCAGGGAGAGATCAAAGATTGAAAGAGATTTTTATTACTTGAAGAGTAATGGAATATGTTTTTTGGGAGGCAAAAGGAAAATTATAAGTTATCTTTTTTTCTTTTTTTTCTTTTTTATAAAAGAGATAAGCTTTAAGAGATTAAGCGCTCCGACAGCAAACTCTGTTCTGTATATTTTACCTGTTTCTATACTGAATTCTCAGCAAAAGAAAAGATATTGCGCATATGTTCGCATCAAAGTCACTTTTGCCTCTGCCTCGCTAATGGGAACAAAAAGTCATTTTGTCGACCTGTCCTATTTATAGATTACTTTGAGAAAGCCACTTCAATAAATGGGACGTTTGTTTTTGACAGCATTAAAGGCAGATGTAAAAATTATAACGATTGCGTTTTCGTAGTTAAATTTGTTAGAGTTGCTGAGGGAATAGATTAACACATTTTTAGATCCGTATGAACCATAATATCCTCATCTACTAAGTTATGAGATTATATAAGTATATATATATATATATATGTTAAGCTTGTCTAGTACATATATCATATATGAATGGAATTGATTTTTAGAGACTTAGGTCTCTACAACCATAATTTCTTGTATATAATAGTATAATAGGTAATATATATATATATACATATATATATATATAATATTATAATATATAGTAGAAGGCGACTGGCCTAACACTCGGCACTGCTCGGGCTTAGACCGACGTTGAGTCATTAATAGAAACGTTTCGATCTTCTTCCAAATTTGCATAAAGAGAAGGGGATATAACTCCCTATATTTTGAATCGAAAAAGATTATTGATATTGAAGTAAAATATTACATAGTAACATGATAAAGAATATGTGAAATTATTAAACAAAAATGATAAGGAGATATACGCCATTGAAAATGCTATTTTTCAATTAAGATTATAAAAGGTGGCAGGTCCGTTCTGAAAAAGAGCGACAGAAAATTCGAAGCCAGTTTTGACAATATACTTCTATAAATAATAATTTTTGAACGAACAATATTTTATAAAATAAATAAAAATAATAATGAAAAGTAATAAAATAACAATATTAAAATAAGAATAAATATAAATGTAACAATAGATAATAAAATAGATAAAAAAAAACAACTTTAAAGTACAATAGCCCTAACCATAAAATAAATTTCTTAAATCAAAACAAAAAAATCGTGTGTGTGTTGTGTTTTTTTTTAGGGAAGTGAGGGGGAAACAAAAAAAAAAAACTTTTTTTTTTTTTTGGCAACTATGTAAGACCTACTTCAATTACTATTTATTAATCGAATTTTAGTGCTTATTAAAACGTCTTATTTTGAACTACATACTATCTAAAAGCTTTTATTTAGCATATGATGATGAAATTGTTTGTAAATGTAATATAACTATAAAAGAAATGCTTTTATTCTTTTACCTGCAGTGAGAAGGAACCAAATTCATAACTTAAAAGTTTGTGATGATGCTTCAATGCCGCTGCTGTTAAGCAACTTGTTCTATATGATGGCATGATCACTTTTTCATTTCTTATATGGCAATTCAGTAATTCGGTAATATTGAATAATGAGATATTTGGTAATTTTGATTTTATTTGTAATACTATACGGTAATTCCATGATATTGGGCAATAATTTATTCGGTAAATTTTATAAAATACCTTTTCCATATATTTAATAATTTTAAGCACTGTAGAACATACTGTCAAGTTTTTTAACACTTTACACAAATGATGACAACAAAGTATATAGAGTATATATATATATAATATAAGATATATGAGGTAGTAAGTATAGTAAATAATTAGGTAAATATATAGTATGATAGTATATAGATATAAGATATATAGTATTATATATATAATGTGCAGTGTTTTTTTTTATATATCACATATAAATATATATATATATATAAGTTATATATATATATATATATATATATATAATATATATATATATATATATACTATATATATATATATAATATTATATACTACTATATATATAATAATATATATATATTGGTGACAGGTGCCATAATTTCTAAACCAGTTTTTTTTCTCTGTTCATAAGGTATTCGTATAGCTGCCGGTTCGCTTCCTGTTTAAACAAACGAGTGAGAAAGAGTTAACTACCTCGGATGTCCCGTTGAAAAGTTTTTAACTACCTTACCGTTCCCGACGACCACAGACTGAGTAAAGACAAGTATAGTAATATAAGTAGATATATATAATACTTAGTGTGCACCGATACCAAAATCCTTGGAGGCCGATACGATACACGATGGACAAGTGACTCGCTCTTCATTGCCGGGGATACCGATACCGGCATTACCGGGATTCGCCAAATGTTATAGCCGGGAGTAGCGCCGATACCGATACCGATACTTTTATTCAAGCTAGAATGGGGCGCGTAGTAGGGTACTATATAGAAATAGTAGTGATAGAGTGTATACGTGTAGATATAATATATAGTATATATACTATAGCTATAGGATATAGCGGTAGTGATATATATAATACTAGGTATATATATACTATATATATATCGATATAGTATATAGATCAAAATTTTTACCCGCATCCACATTCGCATCGCACATTATTAAAGATCCGCTCTCATCCGCGCCTTTTCCCGTGAGGATGTGCGAGGACCGAATTATGGATAGAGACATATTGATAAAGAATTTTGATAATGGTAATACTTAATTTTGAACTGGAGATGTGAATTTGAAATGGTGAAATGGGACTCGACTCGAACTTTGTAATGGATGAGTCCATGATCTCACATTCATGAAGTCGATAATAGATTTGAGTCAGACAGCAGTCACATGACATATTGATGCGCAAAAAAATCACGCCTCTACAGCTTCTGTCTTCCATGTAATACCATTAATCTCAGCGCTAAGGAAAATGCTTTTGGACCATGTTCAAATGAAAATGATGCCCGGCTAATACTTATATATATATATATATATATATATACTAATATATATTATATATATAATTATATATATAGTAGTATATATATATCATATATACCATAGTACCTCTGTGCATACCATCGCATACTATTACGTATATTATATATATATATATATATATATAAGTATAGTATGTATATAATAAATATAGTCTATAATATCTGTTCTTCTTTTTATATTTTGCAGTTGAGACGTGTGAGGACGAAAATGGAGAGAGACATATTGGCGGACGTGATTCATCCTTTCGTAGTGAAGCTGCATTATGCTTTCCAGACAGAAGGAAAACTCTACTACCATTCTATATCTATTTATCGAGGGGAAGAGAGTTGTTTACCATGCTATCCAAAGAGTAGCACTTCTTACGCAACACGAATGGTAAACAAACACTGTCGGACGTTGTTAGGCCTCCCGTCTGAAATTGAGTGAAGTATCTCTCATTCAAAATAATCAGCTTTAAATCTTCTATTTCTTCCAAATGGATAACTCCATCACAAATAGCTGATCAATTAATTCCTAATATCTCATTCATTTTGTTATTTGTTGTTCTTATTTTGCCATCTTCCAAAACACGTAACTTCTTTTTACTATTTATTCCAATTGTTTAAAAACAAAAAGTAAGGCCTGGCACGAAATCGCTGTCGTAGTAAACTGGAAATTCGTGCTAAAACTGGGTCGGCATTTCTTATCGAGCGTAAGAGAAAAAAATGACAAAAACACCAAAATTTACCTTTAAGCAAAGAAATACTAAAATTCATTCTGTCGTAAACGCTTCGTATTAGTACAGTTGACGATTAAAGGAGGGATATAACTAAAGAAATTAGTCCCAAGTTAAGTAAGTATTTGTGGGCTTGCTAATTTATTTATCGCAATCCAACTAATACATTATTTGACAGGAACTAATTTCGTTATTTCGGGTATCTCCTTTAAGATCAAAAATTGCTGGTCTAAGCGTCCCGCTACACAAGCCTTTAGTTATTTTTCTAGATTGGAAGTCTTTCCATGAAGAATCACCTTTCTCCGTAAATTTTATAGCTTTAGCCTTTAACCCTCTAACATTTTTGATAAATATTGTTACTCGATTTCTCGATAACACCTAAAACAATAGTGAGCATATGATGTTCCGTAAACTTACCTAGTTTTGATGCTCATGCTTCCCTGCATTGGACCCCTTTCCAATGTTCTTCCCTTTCAGTATAAAGGGTTAAACAAAAACTTTCCACAATGCAAGTTTATTATTCTTAATCTTTTATTAACAACAACTCAATTTTTTTTTCTTAAATTAAAGAAAGTAAATTCAATGGAAACCTTGAGGGCACATATCGTTTACAAATATGAAAAGTGTCGACTGCTAACGGTCGCGACTATGGTAGAAGTCAAACCTTTCCAATAACTAAAGCATGCGAGCCTTCAACACCATGACATTGTCCATTTCGAAATAATCTTCCATCTTGTCAACCAGAGAATTTAAAACTGTCAGAGATTCGCTATTGAGCCTTCAATACCCGTAATACCTCGTTCAAAGAAATTCGTCCAATTTTTCAAAAATGTCTTCTGACAGATGAAGAAACTTAGAACAATTTGAGATACGAAATCCATCTTGATCATGAGTGAGAGAGAGAGCGAGCGTAAAACCTATACCACTTAAACCATCTGCCATAGTATTTCTTTGACTCCTGATATGCGAAGGCTTGAACTAATTGCCTAATTTTCAAGCGAGAAAACGAACGACGATTTCTTATCTGAGATTGTAACTTCTGTGTGTGTGTCAAGCAATTGGAATAATGCTGTGATGGAGACCCGTTATTCGGATTAAAAAGAAATAATATAAAAGAAATGAGGATTGGTTTATATTGCCAAAAGTTGATCAACGTTTGTGTATGAGGAGTTATCGTATTTGGAAAGAAAGAGACACTTTAAAGCTAATTTTATTGAATGAAGAAGTATTCATCACTTCAAAAAAAAAGAAATGACGGACGTGCGTAGGCCGCGGTACCAACGTCGTCATTGGTTTGTTTGCTAATACTTCCTATATGTCTCTTAAATGGACACTCAAGTAAGCAAACCTTCTATCTATATGCAACTGTGAGAATAGCAACTTTATCAGGAATTACGGAAATTCTTACGAGGTGGGTAAGCAGTGTACATGCATGACACACACAGTTTTTACCAAACCGGAACGCAAATATTCGAGACGCATTCTGTTACCTTCTGAAAGCACCAAGATGCAAAATACGAAGAGACCTAACCTATAACACATAACAGTTTATGATCAACATATCTTACTCTCACAAAATTATCAGATCAAAATTTGAAGGATCACAATAGGGCTATGTAGTATATCATATAATATATATATATGATATAGCGCCTGATATAATAGTGGTGATTGATGATCTTAGACTCTGAGCAAATATGCTATGATGAGTATATATATATATAGTACACTTGATATGAACATATAAACGTAGTAACATCCCTCTATCACATGCGCAGCTATGTTGGGATATGATATCGAGGTATGATATTAATATAATAAACTATTATATAAATATATAGGTTACAGCTTAGTAATAATATATTATAATAGTAGGTATATATATATATTTAAATGCAAAATGGCTAAAAGAAAGAAGAAAAATGCTCGATAACTTTGAGCTAAACAAAGGTTGAAAGCAGGTGATCCCAAAGTCATCGAGTCATTGAAAAGAAAATTTTTAAATTCTTTGTCCGATAGCAATGGGCTGAAAACCCCCTTTATCAGTAAATGCTTGCTTTTTCGAGCCTGGACGATGGTGTGATTAAGTTCAACAACCTGTTTCAACGATCAAACACACTCAGTGCAGCAATGCGGACATGCGAGTCACGTGATATATATATATATAATATATATAATGATATATATATATATATACTAGGTTATATATATTATATAGTAGGGGCATAGATATACTAGGATATAATAAATGTGGATATATAATAGATGATAGAAGTAGTAGTGAGGTATATATAGAAGTATATAGATAGTATAGTGAAACAGTCAATTTAAAAGACGAGCAAATGTAAGTGTACGGTGATAACGGTTGGAGGGGTAATCGCAAAAATTTTACCTTATAGACGCGAATCACACGTACCTCTTATCATAATTCGCCGCATACCCGGTCTCTCTATGATATCCCGATACCAATTACAGAAAATATTCGACCGGATAAACCACACAACTGCGATAACATCCGGATGACCAATACGATGAGATCGTATAACACTCTGACGTGGCAAAAATATATATAAGCATAGTAGATTATTCAGTCATGAGGCGAGTCTACTATATATATACAACCCTCTGATCAGTGTGAAGTACCCGAGTTAGATATGGTAGATAAATATTTCAATATAGCATTAATGAGATACTACGGGTATATATAGTAGATTAGATATATATAAGATAGATAACTATACATAATATATATAGCATGTATATATCAATTACTTACCACTGTATTAGTAATTAGATATTATATATAGTAGTAATTACTCAAGTACCGTATTAGTAGTGTATTTATAAAGGTCATATAACATGTACTTCACCGAAGAGGAACGAATCGTCTAGAAAGATTCTATGATTGAACACATCGGAAAAAAATTGAGTACATCAACATCAGCTCCACCCGTAGAGTAGAGATCTGGGAGATTGTCGTGCGATTGGTGGCGGCTAGTATTAAAAAAATCAGTTCACGAAGAGAAGTTAGAAAATAGACTGATAGACTGCTGTATGGATAATTATGCTTTCCAAGTCGTTTCGGCTTATTTGAGAAATACTTAAAAATGTAAAACATAGCCTAAGTATTCAAATGTCAATAGATCTCA
>JABUQX010119326.1:0-20587 GCA_015478945.1 Trachelipus rathkii | reverse complement strand
AGAAGCAAATCAAAGGGGCCGTAAATTAGGGGGAAAGAGCCCCCCCCAAGAATCCGACCAAGTACACTCGCTCAACGCGTCGGAAAACAATGATAGTAAGAAAAAGAAAAGAAAAAAAAAGGGAAAAAAAAAAAATAAAAAAATTGTGACCTGTTGTGCACATAAAAAGAAAGAGGAAGAAAATTAGACAAATTCGATAACCCACCAACTCAGTCCGGAATCATCAGAAAAACTGTAAAGTTATTGTTAGTACAAGTTAAACTAAAGTATTGGATAATTTCTTTTTTGGTGGGATCAAACGGGCGACAACAAGCAGCCCCAAAGTATCTATTAAGGTGAGTCGGACCAAAATAGGTAGGAGGGAATTTTTGGAAGAGAGCCCCACAGAGGCATAATTCCATGGAGGTCGTGTCCTTGAATTAAGTTCATATTAGGCTACTGACGCTTGATACTAAAATCTGCGTCAAGCCTTAACAAGTTTTTTAAATTTAAACGTTATAAAGCATAATTTTGCGTATGAGTGGCAAGGACTACCATCATGGGCGTTTTTTGGGGCAAAAGGAATATCGTTCACCAAATTAGTAGAGTATTGTGGTTTTGGAGGGCAGTGCCGGAGCCCCCGGAGCGCCTGTAATAAACTTATGAAGAATTCGTGATGGCTTCTCGGTGGCGCGGACTCGTGAGCGTAGGAGGGGGAAACACCAATCATATCCACCGGAAGCCCGGCAACGGCCAGAACGCGCAAAGAAAAAACAAACGTAATTATAACGCTAACCTGACCACGAGATCGTAAGTAAAAATAATCGTATCAACACCATATAGAACGTTTTTCTTAACAAATCGGGACAATAAACAAAAGAAGAGGACAAACAAAGCATAAAAGAAAAGAATTAGGAAAAGAAAAACATAAAACAACAAAACATGCAAGCTAGCGAACATTAATACTCATCAAATAACGAAACGCCGAGCTACATGGCGGTTAATCTTCAGGAAGATAAATGTCAACAATTCAGAGAAGGAATGAAAGGTTACATATGCCAGAAGATATTTCATATGTTAAGATTTTTTTAATCACATTGGCTCATGATTCAAATTTCCAAACTACATGCGCTCTATTGATTCCATAGAGTTAATACGAAAAGAAAGAATAGATTATATATATCCGCCACAAATTTCTAATAAAATCCTCGGCGCCGGATTTAAAAGGAGTGAGTTCCAATTTTGGAGGTGGCTCCTATTTTCCAAAACAAAAATATTAGTAGGTTGCCAAAATTCCATTTTTAATTTCTTTTAACAAAAAAAGGGATAAAATATAAACATTTCCATACCAATACTATATGTCAAAAATTTGAAAAAAAGAAACTCCTGCATAACATATGATACACACTCATAATTTTTCTCTCGTATCTTGGTCACAGTGATTTTTTTGTGAGGGCAATACCGGTACCATTCACTGGGGGAAAAGGTCACTAACTTTTTTTTTTTTTTTTTAAAATGCATTACCACACAGCTAAATTTTAAAAGTGTTTACTTTTTTAATAAAATGTACATTTACGAGGGTCATGCTTAAGAATTTTACAAATTTCTTCTAATTTGACACAACTTATGTCCACAAACATTTTTTTGTGGAGGAAAAAGGGTTTCAACATACAGTGGGGGGAAAAGGGTTCACTATCCATAATAAATGCATTATCAATTTTTAAACTTCAAAGTATTAACTTTCAAAATTTAGATAAAAATAGCGTTTGATGTTGCAGAATGTTAGAATTTATAAATAAATTAATAGAAAATTTATTAATAAATTATATATTATAAATAAAATTTATTTGCAAGAATATAAATAAACTTTTAAAAAATAAAAATAAATTAAGAAATTGAGAACGAAATTTAGAGATTTATAACTTCAATTAAATTTACAAATCTAAATTCATAAACTAAAAATTTCCAAATATAATTATTAACTTTTAAAAAGTATATTAAAAAATTTATAAATATAATAAAATGAAATTTTAGAAAATAATTCAATGGAATATTCTTTCATTTGATTACATTCACGTACTGAAAAACAATTTGAAATAAAGCAGATTTATAACAAAAAAAACCATTTCTAAGTAGGTCAACCCTTTGCCCCATATATGTTGAACCCTTTGCCTTCACTTTTAAGAATCTTTATTTTTTAAGAAAGTGCCTAAGTAACATTATTAAGATCGATATAAAAATACATGCCTTAGTTTATTAAAGTTTTCAATATTTTCGCAGCCAGATAATAGCAATAATATTGTTTCATCACAAGTCTATAAAAGAAAAAAAAAAATAATTTTGAAAAAAAAAAAAAACTTTGATTACATTAAAAATTTGCTGAAAAATAAAAAATAATTTTAGTTCTAATATCATATATTAAAGTTAAATAGAAATAATTCAAATTAAATGTTTTAAAAATTCCTGTAAATTAAAATATGTACCATATATTTTAATCATTGATATTTTGTATCTATTCAAACAATTTTTGAAACTGCTGAACCCTTTCCCCACACTGAACCCTTTTCCCCAGATGCGTAAGATCCGGTGCCCGTATAGAATCAGATAAATGTACGCTCATTTAAGGCGGAAGTTCCTGCCAAAATCCTCAATTTAATAATGATGGTAGCCATATAAGTTAATTCTGAAATTCATAAGCTTTTTAACAATAAAAGAAAACTACAGAGGAAATAGTACCAAAGATAAAATGAAGAAATTTTTATGTTTGCAATTACCTGCATATTCTTAAAAGGTCCATGGCATCAATAATTGCAAGTGGAAATGGATTGCAAAAAAAAGTGGATAGAGTAGACAGAAAGAAAAAAATAAAGCCAGAAAGAAAAATAAAGCCAGGGGAAAGAAATGTAAATTTTGAAAAATAAAGAAAATTCAAAAGCAAAAACAGAAGTTTAATGTAGAATAACGAATTTTAGTTTACTTAAGTTAGCCATTGTAAGCAAGTTTTTTATTTCCGAAAGAAAATGATAGAGAAAAATTAGTACTTTAATCGTGAGATATTAAACGCTACATAAACAAATGCAGGAAAAGTTATTTTAAAACCTTTAATGAATTTGAAGCATTCAGTAAAGGTAAAATCAGCAAATGGTCAGTAAGCAAATGTGTTTTGTATAGCTGGAACAATTGATAAGAGGAAAAGTTGATTAGATACTGAAAATAAAATATTCTACAATGATATTTTTTGAATGATGTCTTTCAGGTATAGTTCTTACTGATATTTTAGAAAAATTTATATTTCTAAGTATTGGTAAGCACAGGATATACTCCAATAAAAAAAATAACTAGTGAAATGTTTATTATATCTGTCATATATATATATGAACACAGATATTAGTTTTATGTAATCTATTTATAGTTTATGAATTTATATATATGTAGATATATAATTTTGTAGTGAACTATAATATATAATATACTATAGTATATTTTATAAAAAAGGGCCTATATATATTTGAATCATCAATCCTAATATAATATAAGGTTTATATATATATAAAAAGGGATCAAAGTTGCCAATGCTTGAAAGCTGACTTAAAAATCTCCCAATTATAGCGTCATCCAGGTAATTGAAGACAATAAGAGCTTAAGTGGGTGGACCTAGGCCCGCCTCTTTAGAGTAGGTAGTAGGTGATTCAGTGTATAACACTATCTATAAATTTAAACAATAAAAAATAAAAAAAAAATAAAAAAAAAATTTGATTTCCGCTCATATCAATAGACCATCCTATCCAGGATAATAACTACAAGTTTTATCTATAATAGTACATCATCTATTTTATATAAAATTCTAGAATTATAATGGTAAGTTTTATATATATTATAATCATAGAATATTATATTATATATTTTATTTAAAAAAATGCTAGATAATTATATTACTGTTATATAAAAAGAAATATATAGATATAGTTCCTTTATCAAAATAGTAAAAAGTAGATTAGATTTTATAGAGACATAAAATAAATATAGTGAGAAGGTTTTATATTTTTATTTCGTTTAATATAAATAGAAAATATTGGAATGAAAGAGAATTTAATTATTTTTTTTCAATGTGGATACACTGAGAGTTACCATCGAGTATGTTCAGCGTTTTATAAAACGATGGGCCCAAAAGTCTCCCAATGGTTTTGACCCCCCGAAACTCCAGTATTAGTGGCAATCACGCGCTGTGCGTCGATTAACGTGTCCGATTCAACCCGCCGTAAAAATTGATGTGACGACCCCGGCGGGCCAAGGTGACCCCCGTCCGAATGTGAAAAACACAACCATGGTTTTTCGAATAATGTGCATTAGGCGATATCTATGGTAGATTGAGTGACATTGAATTACGTGATAATCTAATTTAAATATAGTAGAAAATAAAAATATAGTTGATATAAAGTTGAAAATTGTTTTACAAAAAAAGATCGACAATTTGTAATTAAAAAAAACCGGGAATTCCAAACACATAAATGAAGCAGCAGTTAAGTAACAAAAATTTGTTGGGTAGCAACAGAAAGGAGAGGGATACAAAAAGATAGAATTTCTATCAACGTCATTGATATTCTATATCATTATATATTAGTGAAATATAACTCAAATAGTAAATCTTGTATCTATTTCAACTCTGTTTCGATAATTAGCTTTTACTAATTTTAATATGATAAACCATTATTTATATTAAGAAAAATTAAATATAAAATGAAATTATACGTAAAAGACACAATTTAAAACAGATGTCCGCAGTCACCCCTCAAATGGTTGGTTCCACTTCACCCCTCCACAGGTGCAGCTGAAGAGCTTTTATTTTTAAAACTTAATAAAACTTTTACTTATTAGAATTACATTATTATTTTTTGTTGTGCTCTTCTAATTTTAGTACGATAACCTATATTCCTAATACAAATATTACATAATTTATATAACCCAAAAAGGGTGCTCTCTAGTGCGTCACGAGTAGTGTGCGCGGCGCCACCTTAAATGAAGCCCCAAGTACTCTTATCACGTAGTCACCTCCGCAACACGACTAAACAAAGCTTAATCCAGAGCAAATAACACCCACGTAATGAATGAAAAAATTACTCCAAAATTCCTATCATTACAGTTATAGTACTTTTTATAATTACCTGATGCAGGTGACAAGCAAGTGGGACATTCAAGTTATTCGATAGAAGACACCATAAGAAATTCTGTTATAGTGTAGACAAGCATACTGATTAGTGAAACTGCCCTCTCAATATAACAGAAAAGAATAGTGTACGCGAAAATTGTTATAACAGTAGGAGTAATGTCGCTAAATTTCGTCTCCAAGTTAAATTCGTCTAAAATAATTACTTGGTACCAATAAGTACTATTAAGAAGACCACTGAAATTGCGCAGTGATTTGTAGAATTCTCTGCGGGCATGTACAGCGCAGGTTGTCGACAGTGATATGAGATCATAATCGTGGCAGTGATAGTTTATATTAGATATGTTTTGTTTGTTCTCAAGATGATGTGTATCAAAACAATAGTATGAGAAGATATTATTTCTCAAAGTATATATAATATACTCTACTTAGAAGAATAGTGTCAGAAGTTGGTTAGTAAAATAATTGGAGCAAGTACTTGAAGAAGAAAAAGTACAAGGACATCCAATTAGAGAATTTTTTTAAAGTGATAAGGGCTTACTTGAATATTAAATTTATAAGTTATAATGAGTATTAAAAGCTTTTACATTAAATTTAATCGAGATGATAAACAAAGGTTAACGGCTCGCAAGAGAGGATATTACTTCCACAAAACGATAAAATAGATGAGGAGAAAAAAGAAATAGAACTTCATAGGTTGAAGCGGCCAGTAATTCAGCATACTAATGTATTCGGAAATAGAGGTTATTACCATTAATTATCTACACAGACAGAGTGTTGGGCAGAATAATTCTAACACAAACAGCTAATATAGATTATAGAACTGGAAAATTCCACAGTTGACTGAGAAAACACCTTTTTGAATCGAGGTATGATAGAAAGCCCAGAATCAGAGCATCTACGCTGTATCGGCGGGAGGGCCCAGAACAGGCAATATGAGCATGGGTGAGGATTCCAGCTCCTCAGAAGAAAAGAAAAAGTTAAGATACCCAAAAAGATCAAAATACAGGTATGTGTTAATTGGTTACAGGTGGAGATGAAAAGCTACAGGATATATGATCAAGCAAATAATTTTGGTTTTAGATGCAGCAATGTAGGTATTTGAAAAAGAGAGAACTTTCAACTTCAAATATCAAGATGAGATAGATCAGAAAAATAAAATAAAGGGAAGAATCAATAGAGAAAAATACAGAAACTGATGACAGAACGCTATAATTAGGTTAAACTCATCACAGATACAGAAACAGAATCTGATACAGAACAGGAATTGATATAGAAATAGAATCTATTCACAAATTTAAGAACAAGACTAAATCGTAAGCACCAAAAAACAATTAAGAAAACAGATCAGTAATTAAAAAGCCATCAAGGTTTGATGAATACAGTACTAATCTATTATTAGAAGAGATATGGAAGAACCTGAAAATTATAAAGAACCTATGCAGAGTAAGCATAAGAAGAAGAGGGTGAATTAAAATGGAAAAAATGAAATGAAAAATCATTGGAAGAAAATCAAACCTGGGAACTAGTTGAAATACCACCAGGAAGAAAACCAAAAGAAATAAAATCTAGTTTAGGATAAATTAAAATGAATCCAAGGTACAGTTTGACAAAAAAAAGCGAGATTAGTTGAAAAGGGTATACGAGCAGAAGAGGAATTACTATGAGCAAGACATTCAGTCCGAGTATCAAAAAATACTGTAAGGACCTGTATAAGTGTAGCAACTAAAGAAAATATGTCCATATACAATTTGATGTTTCAACAGCATCACTTTCATTGGAATTATCAGAAGAAATATTATAATGAAACAACCCAAAGGTTTTGAAGATGGGACAGACAAGTATGCAAATTAAAAACGCAGGTTTGTATGGGCTTAAGCAAGCACCAGATACTGGAATGAAAGACTTGGAAACTTTTCTTTCAAAACTTAATTTTGGGAAAAGTACAGCTGACCCTTTTCTTTGCATAAGAAATCAGAGATGGACATAAATCATAACTTGATTATATTGTTGATGATGGACTAGTTCATCAACAAGTCCAAGCAAGAATTGCAGAAAATTTTTAGAAGGAATTAAAAAAAGAATTCAAAATAACATATAAACCTGCAACTTATTTTAGGAAATGAAATTGAATCAAGAAATGATGGTTCAAAAAAATTAGTCATGCCATACTTAAAAGAATACTAAAGGAATTTGGTATGGGAAAATTTGCAATGCCAAGTTGTTCAACACCCATTTTAAAGATAATTGTTACAGCGATGACATTAAGCCAGGGAGAGTTTCCCTTACAGATACAATAGGAGCTCTTCTATATCTTGCAACAACAACAAGACCAGATATTGCAGTTTTGCTGTTAATTATCTTTCCAGAAGTGTAGAAATCCATCAATAGAAGATGTTACAAAAAAAAGAGTTTTCAGATACTTGAAGGGTACACAAAAGAAGGGTATTATTTATAAATGTGATTCTGAACGAGATCATCTGGAAAGGTACAGTGATGCAGATCATGCTGGGGACTTTAGAACAAGACCAGGGCATTCAACAACTGGAATTGGTTTGTTTATGATGCTGGAGGCAGCAATTTCATGGAGTAGTCCAAAAAAGACAAAGTTCAGTTGCCTATTTTAAACACACAGAAGCTGAAACTATGGCAGCAAGTAAGGCAACAGAAGAAATGTGGTGGAGCTCATCAAGACTATTGGATAGAAATTACAGAAGTCTGTCAGAGGAGAAACGCCTACTCTTTGGATTGACAAATAAGCAGTATTAAACTCAGTAAGAATCAAGAAGCAACAAAAGACCAAGCATAATAAAAAGTACGCCATTCTTTCATTAGCAGAAAAAGTTCAAAGATGATGACAATAAGAAGTACTCAAGATAGCAAGTGAGAAGTCAAACTTGCAGGATGGACTCACCAAAGCCACTACATCAAGGCGCAAGAGTTAATATGCTGAATGGAAATTGCGAATGGCTAATCAAATGTTGCCAGAAAGTAACAATAAGGAGAGTGTTGAAGTGAATTATTGTTTATATCTATAAAAAGAATATATGATTATTATGATTAAAAATATATATTTATATTGTATTAATTAATTTGAATAAATTTATAATCTCCTAAGCTCAGAGAGAAAAGAAGGATAATTCGGAAAGGGAAGATTAAGAGAGACGTCGGAATTTTGTATAAAAATATATATTAGTAATCTAGAATTATACTGTTGTATTTAATTGTGTTATAAGTTCTCGTGTGAGATAGATATATAGGATAGAATAGCTGACGATAGTAAAACACAACGCTAATGTATATTTATTAGAGGTTAAATTTCTCAGGAAAATAGATACCATTATATTCAATGTTTGATTATTCATGAGTAATCATATGTTATGAGGGGTTAATAATATGGGTAAATACAGCTAGAAACAAAATCGCAAAAAACAAAACAAAAAAAAAAGAATTTTTTTGACACCATTTTTTGTAAATTAAAAAATTGATAGTTTAAAATTAAAACATAGTTGAGCAATACTTTTCTCACATTAGCTACATATTTACCTAAAACTTCTTATCCTCGCTCTATTGGAATTATAAAGAAAATATACAGAAATATATTAAAAACTCCCTAATAGATAGCGGGAGACCAGTTTTATATATAAATAAACAAAAAGCATAAAAAAAAATTGAGTAAAGGCATGCTTATTATCATACACGGATGGCACAATTTTGGAATTTGATAGACTGATATAGGGATAATCGATATTAAATATTTCGATATTTGACTACTATTGTATGATTTGACTATATTATTAATACAGAAAATTGTAAATTTTTATTGGACATAGCCCCATAGTGTATTACATTATATATATGTGTATAATTTTGATTTAATAGCTCCCCTATATACAAATATTTACCTTCCATGTATTCAAATAATTGCGTCAAGAAAATTTATTTGTTTCAATATATTGAAATTTGAGTTATCAGTATATCAATATCATAAATGTATCATCAATCTAACGCTTAACTTTATGAATTGGGTATAGAAATTACCTTTTATACTAAAATATTTAGTTTTTCGATTTTTGGTACATAAAGGTTTTGTCTTTATAATTTCAGTAGAGTTGAAATAAGAAGTAACCAAACTTAGAAGTCATGGAAATATTTGACATGTTTATTCTTGAAGACTTTGAATTAGATTATAATGCAAATGGTAATAGTAGCACAGAGGGGCTTCACCTCTGTTGGAAAATTTTCATAATGTTCCTGAATGTTTAAATTTTCTTAATTGTACCAAAAACTAAATCAAACTTTATTTTGGCCAAATAAAGTAAAATAATTAAATTTACAAATTTAAATAAGTTAAAACTTTACTTTTCTAACTTTTCTAAAAATGATGCTTTGATTAAAAAGAAAGTCTTGTTTTAGTTGACCAAAGTCCATAATCATGGCAAAAAATTAAAAATGTTTAAAGTCGGTGACAGAATAAACCATCCAAAATGGTGAGTCTGCGACTGGAAGTCATGCAAAAAAGTTGTCCTTCTTTTTATGATCCGTTTGTTGGAAACTTTAAAAATTACATCATCTTGTGCTTAAGTGGTAAATGGTACTTGAAGAACAGTCTGCATAGTTAGGGCCCTAACCTTCATTGTTTACTACAATTCAGCAAGCAAAAAAACTTAAACTGAATAAGTTACCAAAACATTTTATATATTTTCAATATTTTAAAAAATAAGGACTTTTTTTTTTTTTTTTGTTAAAGCATTATTTTTTATTTAACTAAATTAGCATTATTCATCCCTTCCTTTTTATAAATCAAAATCAAAATAAATTTAAAATTTTTGATAAAATGGTGGCCCGTAAGGGGAATCATGTTTGGTCAAGGTAGCTTGTCGGTTTCTGTTTTGAAGTGCTATTTAAATAACGTTTAGCAAATTTCCAACATTCTCGAAATAAGGGTGTAATTTGTATGTTTACTTATTCATATTTACGTTCATTGTTTGGAGAATCATTATCATAGTTCAATTTAAGGTTTAACTTTTACCTATTACTTGATCTGGATTAGTTTCGACTTTGACCACAGTGTATATATACTTATACCAAAGTTAGGTAAACTTTGCTTATACTATGACTTTGCATACAATAATATTTCAGACTTGGCAGACTCTGACCCACGGTCTAAATTAGATAGTAAATTTTGCCATATAATTATTTTAACTGTAATATGCCTGTTAATTTTCGTTATGAATTAACAAATTTATTTACATAAACGTGAAATTTATTAGGTGATTAAAGGTTTATCAGTAATTTTAAACCTAATTAATAAAAATTTAATGAGTTATCTTTGATTGTAAAGTAGGCCTTGGGTCTACTTAAGTTTATTTTAAGCGAAGCCTACTTGATGTCATAAATACTTGCATTGGGCTTAAGCACAAAAGGGCCTAAGCTAATAAACATAGCCTACTTACCAGAGCTTTGCGTAATAGGTAGGCTTATGTTAATAATTTAGTGTAAATAAAATTTTATTTTCAAACCTTAGCTATTAAGTCTGGCCTAAAGAAATGGTTAGCCTATTAAATAGGCCAAGGCTTGATCCTAGCCTATAAGAGCGGGCCTACTGTCCCTTTGTAATGGTATTGTTAAGGTTTGTACAAAGTACAATATTTTTCTGTAAATTTTGCATTTAAATTTAAGATTAAAATTGTTTATAATTTAAAATGAGTGTCACAGACATTGATTGGGATTCAGTACAGAAATTTTCAACTGAACCCTCAAGTCAACTTTTGGTAGTTGCCAACCTCGTCAAACGTCGAGGCATTAAAAGGGGCTCTACCACTTAATCTATTAATAAATTAATTCCTAAAATTAAAGAATTATCATTAGAAGATAAGACTAATGAAATCCTTACATTAAAATAATTTAGAGATGGTTTAGAAACTTAAAATGATATTAGTATAGATTTTGTAGATTGTCCTGAATATAGCGATGAAAGATTTGAGGATAAAAATGGTTACTACTTTACTTATATTTAAAAAGTAATTCAGCAGTTGGGTCCAGGTGTCCAAAATAATAGCTCAGTTCAAATCCCCTTAATGCAGTATTCAAGTGTAAAGGTTCCAGAACTGAAAATTACTCCCTTTGATGGAAATCTATCACAATTTAAAAATTATGAAATTTCTTTTAGAAATATTTAGTATGATAAACCTAATTTTAGCAATATTTAAAAATTTGCGTATCTTAAACAATCCTTAAAAGGTATATAATCCTTTAATTCAAATTAATTGCATATAAGATTCTGAGACCTCATATGATGAGGCTTGGGAACAACTTGAGGAATGCTATGCTTCACCTTGGCAAATTAAATTTTCTTTGATTAAATATCTTTTAAGTACTCCCAAAGTTAATAAGTGTTATAAATCTTTACATGAATTTCAGGCATATATGAATGCCAATATAAATTTACTTAAAAATAATGAAATTAATATTGAAGATATGCAATTATATATTTACTTTAACTCCTTATCAAAAGAGTTACAAGATTATTTAAGAACTTGTGGGTATAAACTGCACCAGCCTTTTGAAGAGTTTAAAAAGGCAGTTGCAGAAGCAACAAGGACTCTGGGTGACCAAGAAAGTAATAAATCTGTTAATCCTGTAGTTAGTTCTGTTGAGTGCATTAATTCAGATGTTCATTCTAAAAAACAAAATATATCTAAGTCTAATGATTCCCCTGATCAAAACTCTCAATTTTTCTATGAAGAATGTAAACCTAAAAGTTCAGTTGTAGCAACTATAGCTGATCTAGAGTCTAAGTTATGTAACCAAAAAGGATATAGTATTTCAAGGTGTAGTACTTATCCTAGTAACACGGATAAATTTGAGAGAAATAAACAATTAGGTCATTGTAAAAAGTGTATTTCTAAATTCCATACAGAAGAAAAATGTAGAGTTACCTTAGATCCTTGTAAATTTTGTAAAAAGAGATTCATCTTTTCTTTTTGTGTTTAAATTCTGAAAAAGTAGATTCTAATACCCACAAGAATGAAAAAAGTAAAACTAAAGAACAAGTAGTAAAAGGTAATACAAAAAATGAAAGTAAAACTAGTCTAGGATGCCATTTAAGTGAAGTAGGTGGAAAATCAATTCTTCCCTCTCTAATGTTACCCATAATGAATAATTTGGGAGAGTTTGTTAAATTTAGGTGTATGGTTGATAGTTGCTCTCAAGATAACTTTATAACCACTGGTGCTCTCAAAGCATTAGGTATATCCACAAAAGTAATTAATTAAGCTATTACTATTAGTAGTTTTATTTCTCAAACTAACAAATCATGTTTTGAACTTACTAAATTTTATATTGAAAATTCCCCAAATCAAATAAATGCAATGGTTGTTGATACAATTCCTTTAAGTTTTGAAATTGATGGCCTTTTGAATTTAAAAACATCTTTGCAATGGCAAGGATATAATTTAGCTGATGACTACTCTTCTAATACTGTTAATAATTTTCAAATAATAATAGGTGCATCAAGTATTAAAGACTTACTTAAAAATAATTAAAATTGGTAATGCAATGGTATACAACTCCAAATTTGGAGTGATATTACAGGGATGTGTATCTGACTACCTAAAAACTACTAATTTAAGTACTAATATTAATTTAATTACCGAGTCAATGGTTGTAGACAATAAGGTTAATGAGATGCACATGTCTGAGAATATTGCTCAATTTAGTAGTCTAGAAAATGTAGGTGTTTACAATGATCAAAAATACTCTACTAAAGAACAAATGATTATTGCCATTTTTTAGAGACTGTAAAATTAAAAGAGGAGGAGGTATTAGTGGAAATTCCTTGGAAGTCGGGTTATGATAAAAGTAATTTAACCCCAAATTTTGAGTATTCTTATGGTAGGTTAAGAACTTTAATTTCAAAGCTTAAAAATAATAAATTACTTAAAAAATATGATGAAATCTTTGATCAACAAATAAATGATGGAATTCTCTATCAAGTGTCCTTAAATGAGAATAATATAAGTAGTGATTATTTTTTACCCCACTTTGCAGTTTTAAGATCTAATGTAAAAACCACTAAAATTAGAATTGTAGTTGACCCCACTAGTAAAAAAATTGATAAAGATATAGCTTTGAATGAGGCCATTGAAGATTATCCCTCCCTCCTTCCTCATATAGCCAGGCTTTTAATATTAAGCAGACATGGCAAATATATTACAATTGCAGATATTGAGAAAGCTTTCTTAATGTTACATCTTGCAAAAAATTCTGATAGAGAAGCTCATAAAATATTATGGTTAAAAGACATTAATCAACCAGTGTCAAAATCTAATTTGATATGCTTTAGATATAATAGGGTGTGTTTTGGAAATAAAAGTAGTCCCTTTTTACTTCAGGAGGCTATTCATACTCTTTGGAATCTAAAGGCACAGAAAAGGGTAATTATTTTGCACAAAGGTTTTATATGGATAATTTGGTATTTCCTTTATTTTATTTAAATGAAATAAAAGATAATTTTAATTCAGATATTGAATATATGGAACCTTATGGGTTTCATCTGTATCAGTGGGCTTCTAGCTGTCCTGAAGCTGAATTAATGTTTAATAAACTAGGGATAGGATCATCTGAAAATCCTTTGAGTACTAAATTATTAGGTTATTCATGGGACAGAAAAAATGATTTACTTTCATTAAAGAATTTTGAACCAAATAAAAATGCCAAAACTAGGAGAGAAATATTAAGCTCTGTACATAGTTTGTATGATCCGCTTGGGTTTGTAGCCCCAGTAGCTTTAAAACTTAAAGTATTTATGTAGAAATTAGTGTCTCAAGATCTTGATTGGGATGAAATAGTTTCACCTAACCTGTTAAAAGAGTGGCATTACTATTGTAAAGATCTTTTAAAATTAACTAATATAACATTTCCCAGAATAGCCTTTCCTGAACTTTTAAAAGAGTTTGATGACTATAAGCTTCATGTTTTTTGTGAGGCCAGCCATATTGGGTATATAGTGTAAGTTGTTACTTGGTAAAAAACAAACGGTCTAAGTTAATTTACGCAAAATCTAGAATAAACCCTAAATCAAAAGAATATTCCATCTGTCACTTAGAACTTTTGGCCATTTGTCTAGGTACTAATCTATAATCTAATTAAATATTTAATTGAAACTTATGAGGCTCATGGTAAGTTTTTTGATACAGTTATTTGGACTGATTCTCTGATAGCTGCTAATTGGATAGGTCAAAAATCTCTAAAAATGCAATCTATTTTTATAAAAAATAGTATTAGAAATTCAGAAGGAGAGTGCACAATTTCCATGTAATGTGGAGGTACGTCATGTTGCAAGGATAGAAAACCCTGCTGATTTACTCACTAAGGAACTATTGAGTATAAGGTTTTTAAAATTTAAAACATTTTATTTAAATGGTCCATCATTTATTAAGTCTGAAGATCTATGGCCTAAGACAATTGTAGTTGATTTAAAAAATCAAACTGTTATTAATGCAGTAACATCTACTGCAGGTAATAATGAACCCATTGAACCCCTCTTTAATGTGGAAAGGTTTTCAAATAGAAATAAAATATTAAGAATTACAGGTTATGTCTTTAGATTTATAAATAATCTCAAATATTATAGGACTCATAAATTTAATCCAAAACCCAATTTTAACCCTTTAACAGAGAATTGAAACTTTGCTTAAAATTCCCAGTAGTTTTAATAAAGTAGCTTCAAATTATTGGATAAAGTATATTCAAGGTAAATTTTTCCCTAATGAATTAAATTTCCTGCAAAAAATCAAAGAATGTATCCCTGTTAATGATCTCCCAGATCTCCAAAAGGATTTAAAACTCTTTTTGGATGAACAAGGTATAAGAACCATGGGCAGATACAGATATGGAGGTACAATTCCATATTCTGCAAGGTATCCTGTGCTTCTTCCTAAGGACAGTCATGTTATTAAAATAATAGCATTTGAATGTCACCAAAAGTCTAATCATGCTGGTCTATCAGCAACTTGCAATAGGTTAAGGCAGGAATTTTGGATACCCCAAATAAGAAACTTGTTAGAAAGATGTTAAAAAGTTGTGTAATTTGTAACAAATATCATTGTAAGGCCTATGATATTCCCTCAGTAGGTCCTTTAATTAAAGAAAAATTTGAATATAAAAATCCCTTTGAAACCACAGCAGTAGATTATGCTGGTCCTATTATAGTTAAAACCAACTCAAATGAAAAATCAAAAGTTTATCTGTTACTTTTTACATGTGGTAACACACATTTCACAAGTATCCATGTTTGTCATGAATTGACTACAGATACTTTTCTAAAAGAGCTTTACCATTTATCACTAACATATTCTCAGCCAAAAAATCTTATATCTGATAATTAATCAATCAACCTTTAAAAAAGCTAGTAAAGACTTAACCCCCATTGGTTTGAAACTGATAAGGCAAAGGAGTATTTTGTTGAGAATGGTATTGCTTAGCAGTTCACTGGTAGTTACTCCCCAAGAACTTTGGGAGTGGTTGAGCGTATAGTGGGCTTGTTCAAAAAGGCTCTCTATACTTCCTTGAAAGGTAAATTAATTTTAGAATCTAATATCACCACCTTAGTAAAAGAAATTATGCATACTATAAATTCAAGGCCTCTTACTTATGTTAGCTCTAAGGAAGATCCCTCCTATGAAGTAATAACTAAAATTAGTATTTGGACAGGATATAATTAAATATAATTTTTTAACTATGCCTGAGAATGAAATTTCATCCACTGATATGGGTGAAAAGTTAGATCCAACCTTTGAAGGTAATGAAAAGAAATTAATTATTAAAAATTTTAAGACATTAACCAGTCAGGTTGAATTAATAAAGGAAAAATGGAGAGAAGAGTATCTTTTAGGTTTAAGAGAACTTGAGAAAAAACAACATAAACTCATGGTTCAAGTAAAGTACTTAAAATTGGTGATCTTTGTCTCTTAAATGAGGCAGCTAAAACTCCAAAGTTCTTTTGGAAAATGGCTAGGATAGTGATTTTGCATCCTGATGATGAGGGTATTATTAGGCATGTTACAGTGCAAACTGGTTCTGGAAGCCAATCAAAGAGACATGTTTATAATCTATATCCTCTAGAAATTCCTCATAATGACGACATTGCCTGACAAAGACCTTGACCTAACCAAAACAAATGTAAATTAGTTCTTCTAAAAGACTGCGATTCTAGAACAAAAGGTTATCTGCTTTAAAAAGGCAAGAGTGAGCAAATAAAAAAAGGCTCATTAAGGCAGATCTTATTTAGATTTAAGTATTGTAGGTTAATTTGCTGGAGAAGAGTAAAAAAAAAAAAAAGTTACTCCAGCTGAACAGCAGTAGTAGTAATGTTTTTCTTAGGTTTAAAAAAAAAAAAAACTTTTTTTTTCTTTTTCTCTGGGAATGTTGGAAAATTTTTCATAATGTTTCTTAATTGTTTTAAATTTTCTTAATTGTACCAAAAACAAAATCAAACTTTATTTTGGCCAAATAAATTAACTAATTAAATTTACAAATTTGAATAAATTAAAACTTTACTTTTCTAACTTTTGTAAAAAAATGGTGCTTTGATTAAAAAGGGAGTCTTGTTTTAGTTGACCAAAGTCCCTAATCATGACAAAAAATTAAAAAAGTTTAAAGTTGGTGACAGAATAAACCATCCAAAATGGTGAGTCTGCGACTGGAAGTTGTGCAAAAAAGTTGTCCTTCTTTTTATGATCCGTTTGTTGGAAACTTTAAAAATTACATCATCTTGTGCTTAAGTGGTAAATGGTACTTGAAGAACAGTCTGCATAGTTAGGGCCCTAACCTTCATTGTTTACTACAATTCAGCAAGAAAAAAAAACTTAAACCGACTCCAAGTTTCCAAAGCATTAGTCATATAAACTTACACAGAAGTTTGAAAGGTATGGCTTTTTTTTTTTTTTGTTAAAGCATTTTTTTTTATTCAACTTCATTAGCATTATTCATCTCTTCCTTTTTATAAATCAAAATCAAAATAGATATTAAAATTTTTGATAACCTCTGATTTTTATAAAAATCACAGGATATAGGCCTACTCTAAAAAAATAATAATGAAGAATAAAAAACAAAAATATAAAACATTTATGAGTCTGTTTAGGGAAAAAAAGTTACAGCCTCTCAAAGTTTTTAAAACTCCCATAAGATTTTCTTAAGTTTTTTTTTTTTAAATCACAGGATATACCTACTCTAAAAAACATAGTAATACCCCCGATTTTTATGAAAATCACAGGATGTACTCTAAAAAAATAATAATGAAGAATAGTGAAAATGAAAATCAGCAGTCTTTATGAAAAAGTTAAAAATTCCATAGGATTTTCTTATAAAAAAATATATATATTTTTTTTTAAAATCATAGGATATAGTCTAAAAAAAATAATAATGAAGCTTAAAAAAAACAAAAATTATTTAAGTCTTTAGGAAAATAAGTTACAGCCTCTTAAAGTTTAAACTTTTCCCATAGGCTTTTTTATAAAAAAAATTAGCAGGCCTCGTGCTCGTTTTAGGGCCATCCTAGTTCAGGTTATTAAGATTTGTTGTTTAAAAAAATCAAAAAAATCACCAACCCTGGGCTTCTACTATTAGGCCTACCATAAAAATAATAATGAAGCATAAAAAATATAAAATGATTTATGTCTTTAGGAAAAAAAAGGGTAATAGTAGTGTAGAGGGATGTCACCCCTGATTTTTATAAAAATCACAGGATTTAGGCTACTCTAAAAAAATTATAATGAAGAATAATGAAAATGGGTGCTCTATTTAGGAAAAAAAGTTACGGCCTCTCAGTTATTAAAAATCCCATAGGATTTTCTTATATATAAAAAAAAAATTTTAAATCACAGGATATATATACTATCAAAAAATAATGAGGCTTAAAAAAAAACGAAAATGATTTAAGTCTTTAGGAAAAAGTTACAGCCTCACAGAGTTTAAAATTTTCCCATAGGCTTTCTTATAAAAAAAATTAGTGGGCCTTGTGCTCATTTTAGGGCCATCCTAGTTCAGGTTATGATAAGATTTGTTAAGTATACATAGATTTTCTCTGTGTATACCTAAAAAATCTTATCATAACCTGAACAAGAGGGCCTGAAATGAGACTAGGGATGTGCCAAAGTATTGGTATTGGCCATTTTTCCGGGTATTGGTATTGGCTCCTAAAGGGTATTGGCATTTAGCACAGGTATTGGTATTGGTCAAAATGTGTCAATACTGTTCATTCCTTATAATGTGTAAAAAAAAAAGGGCAAAGTAACATGTTAATGCTCTTGAAACTTCTGTTCGAGAAGTTTATAAAATATAAATAATATACCTACTTAAAAATTTTACAATATAACAAATTAATTATAAGTATTGGTATTGGTATTTGCTGAAATTCCAGTATTGGTGTTGGTATTGGTATTGGCAGTAGCATCAATAAGAGTATTGGTATTGGCCAACGATTCAGTTCTGGCACATCACTAAATGAGACCTGACCTGGATGGATCAAAAATGAAAAGTCTATAGGATTTTTAACAACTTTACGAGGCTGTAACTTTTTTTGCTAAAGAGATAACCCATTTTCATTTTCATTATTCTTCATTATTTTTTTTAGAGTATATCCTGTGATTTTTATAAAAATCAGGGGTGACACCCCTCTGTACAACTATTACCAAAAAAAAGTTACAGCCTCTCAAAGTTTGAAATTTTCCCATAGGCTTTCTAATAAAAAAAATTAGTGGCTCGTTTTAGAGTCATCCTAGTTCAGGTTATGATAGGATTTGTTAAGTATACATTAGGGATGTACCGATACCAGAAAAGAGGACGATACTGATACTCTATTTTTTCAGGTGCTGATACTGATACTTTAATTAATATAATAAATACACAGTAATAAGATAGAACATTTGTGTACTGCTAGGCAACTCAGGATTGCATTCCCTGTAAAACCAATACTTTGTCATTTATTTCATATTTGGTTGTGCCAAAGTATATTTATTTTATAAATTAAAATATAAGGAATAATATATGCAAATATATTATTAATAACTTTGTTTATTCAAAAAATATTCCATTTCCATTTTCCAGTAAGTATTAACAAAGTTTAGCTACTAGCTTTTATGTTTTAACATGATTACAATTTACAAGATTCTCTAACTAGCTACAATATAAAGAATAAAAATAATGAAAGAAGAGATCTCAATTAATCAGCTGAAAAGACAAAATTAAAAAAAAAAACGCTATTATTCAAACATGACATAATAATAATATACTCCTATTTAAGATATGTAGATATCATTCAATACTGCAAATTCAATATTCTCAATTGTGATTGCAAAATTAAGCTTTCACTAGTATCTGGCGAGAGCCTGTTCCTTTTTGGGATGTTTACAATTAGGGGTGTACTGGAACTGATTTTCTCTGTGTATACCTAACAAAACATATCATAACCTGAACTAGCCATATTTTTTTTTATTATTATTATTATTTTTGAGTATATTCTGTGTTTTTTATAAAATCGGGGAGGGAAGCCCCTCTGTGCTAATATTACCATGCAAATTTTTAGGAAATATTTTTTGTTCTCTTTACAGTGTGTAATAATTATTTAGAAATAGTATTTTTATTAAAATAAATAAAAAATGGATATCAAATCTGAAATTGAAATTAAAGAAGAAGAATTAGATTCAGAAAATTACTGCTATCAACAAAGTCCTCAGGTTAGCTTAAATTAATATACTATATATATATATATATAATAATATATATATATAGATATATATATATATATATATTATATATATATATATATATATTATAGAGAATATTATATATATATCATAGGTGGGGCATTGTATCGCCGATAAATCGCCGGATAACGGTTTCAGGTTATCTGTTATCCGATAAATTCTTTTACCGATAATCGGTGTTTATCGCGATAATTTTTGTTCCAAAACTACCGAGTGAACTATATGCGATAATTTATCGCGATAACGGTTTCGGGTTTATCTGCTATCCGATAAATCTTTTATCAATATTGGGTATCGCGATACTTTTGAATATATAATATATATATATATTATATATATATATATATATATATAATATATAAATATATATATATATATATATATATATATATAAATTATAACGATATAGAAATCTATATATATATATATAATATATTACTATATATAATATATATATATAATATATATATATATATATATATATATATAATATATATATAATATAGTATATATAATATATATATATATATATATATATATATATAATATAATTATAATCACATATAGAAAATATATATATATATATATACTATATACTATATAATATATATATAATATAATATTATATATATAAATATATATATATATATATATAATATATATATCTCTCTCTTTG
>JABUQX010119325.1:20000-23146 GCA_015478945.1 Trachelipus rathkii | reverse complement strand
TATATATATATATATATATATATATATATAGAAGATATATATATATATATTATATATATAGCAGCAGTATATATATATATATATATATATATATATATATATATATATATATATATATATATATATATATATATATATATATATATATATATATGTTCAAGATTTGAAATATGTATTTGTTTTGTCCCGGTTTTCATGTGATTTAGCTTTATGAAATTTAATTATTGATATGGATATTGACAAGCTGTATGTTAAAATTATATTATAAAGTCAAAATTTTACTAATGGTGTTTACAGTCAAGAAAGGAAATATTGTCACCACGAAAATTTTTATTTATTATTATACCTCCGTGTTGAACAGCAGACAATAAGAGGAAAGAACTTTCACGGTTATATATATATATTTATATATATATATATATATATATATATATTATTGCTATATATATTATATATATGTTATATATATATATTAAGTTGGTTATATATATATATATATAGCAAGAATAGTTAGCAAAGAAACGACGAGCAGCAGCATATATGTATATATATATATATATGTTATTATATAGCAGCATATATATATATATATATATATATATAACACTGGCCAACAAAGATTTTGCGGCAAAACATTTTGAAGGTCATTTTATAGGTAACTTGTTACCCTTGATTCCGAATATGACCTCCGTTTCCTAGATTGGCTCTAGTTTTTGAGATACAGGGTGGTCACAAAAATACATTAATAACAACAATTTATGTTAGGTTGTAACGTAATTCACAAAAAAAACGAAAGATATATATCAAATTGTTAATGAGTATGTACATAAAATGCTAATAGGTCAAAAAACATTCAATTCAGTACAATGAAATCACAACTATTACAAATCGCTGTCTATATGATTGTCTTCTGTGTGCAGAATGTGGACAACCACGTTGAAGGCTCCAACAATAGTCTGCCATCATGTGTATCCCATCTTCCTTGGTATCTTTCTTCCATCACCTTGATATCTTGATGGAACCTCTCCCCTTGTTCCTCATTATAACATCCTAGATTATCCGGAAACCGATCTAAGTGACTATGTAGAAAGTGAACTTTTTTATGCTCATATTAGCATTCAAATTTTTGAAGTCTGGAAGCATTTTCTGTACGAGTTCTACATAGTTGGCAGATTTATGGTTGCCCAAAAAGTTCTGAACAACCAAGACAAAACTTTTCCAGGCAGATGCTTCAATATCAGTCATGGAATTTATGAAATTGTCATCCTTGATGATTTGGCGAATTTGAGGGGCGCTAAAGATTCCAGCTTTGAGTTTCTCCATACTCAACCCTGGAAAAAATCTGCAAATATATTTGAAACATTCACCATCTTTGTCTAGGGCCCTAACAAATTGCTTCATCAGTCCTAGTTTGATGTGGAGTGGTGGGAAAATAATTTTTCCCCTGTCAACCAGTGGTTTGTTAATGATATTTGATGCACCTACAGTCATATTTTCCCTAGCAGGCCATACAACTTTTTCCCAGTGGTCTTCTTTAGTCCTACTATCCCACAAGCATATGAAACAAGGGTACTTAGTATATCCGCTTTGCTGCCCAAGTAAGATGTTGGCCATCTTCAAATCAACGCATATAGACCACTGGTGTTCATTATATCTAAGCTTCTGCAAGATCATTCTTATATTTCATATTCCTCTTTCAGTTTTGTTGAGTGACCTATTGAAATCGATTCATATTTTTCCATTATAAAAAAAACACACTTCAAGCTTCTCGTTGAACTATCCATAAACAATCGCCAATCTTCTGGTCGGTATTTAGGTAACCCCATTTGGAGTAGGAGTCCAGGGATGTTCCTACAGTATACTAGGTCCTTCTTCGGTAATAAAAATATGGAAGAAGCGCCTACCTCTCTTGTCCGGAAAAAAAGTTATTTTACATTTGGCCTTGAGACATTCTTTTCACTTAGTCTAGATGCCAAAAGCTCAGAATCTTGCTTGGGACCTAACTCGTACTAAATCATTGATCTCTTCCTGGGGAGAACTGTTGCTGTGTAGAAGTACTTTCTTCATATTCACTACTGCAAGTGTGCACACCAAATCCTGGATATCTTCTTCATCAGACAATGTTAGGTCTGGAAGTGTAGTGAACATGGGATGGGGACATCGTCGGAGTGTGGTACAGATCGCCTTGCTGATTCCAAAATCCGGATACTCAAATTTACGTTTCTTGTAACGATTGATACCTTTCACATTACCAAACAAAAATAACAGTCACTGTGGTGATTCTTTGGCTCCCGCCATACCATAGGCACACCAAATTTTAAACCTTTTCTTCGTCCATTTTTCCACTGACGTAGATTTTCGACACACGTTTTACAGACCATATGGGGAGCCCAAGACTTATCTTGGTCTCCGAGTTTCATTCCAAAGTATGCCAGATATGCTTGCTTCACAAAGTTAGTAATATTTCTTCCTTGGTTCTCCTGGCAATATTAACCACAGATGTAGCAGAATACATTGGGGTTATTCAAGCAGGCTCTTCGTGAAGTACCATAGTGTTCTGGAAAATAGAAAATAAAGTATATATAAAAAAAAAATACATTAAAAAAAAAAAAAGCAACAAAAAAAAAAAAAAACTGTAAAATATGCATTAAAAAAAGATATTTGTATAAGAGTATATCTGGAACACCCTGTATCTCAAGAACTAGAGCCAATCTTGGAAAACTAATGTCATTTCTGAAATCAGCACACCTGATATACTATAAATTCGATAAAATATCCTTGGCAGAAAAAAAAATTTTTTGTTGGCCAGTGTAATATATATATATATATATATAGATGGAGAGATGTTATATAAATAGTCTATTTTTAGGCGAAGGTAGTTATATATATATATATATATATATTATTATGAGCAGTTAAGATATATATATATATATATATATATTCTTTGAAGGCTCCATGTTTTCAGTCTGCGAGTCATCACTTCGATATATATATATGGTGTTATTATATATTATTGGAAGTTATTGTTATATTGGTTGCTGTTATATTATTATTATTATATATATATATATATAAAGATATACATACATATTATATGTATATATACATATACATGTATATATACATATTATATAATACAATAA
>JABUQX010119325.1:0-15000 GCA_015478945.1 Trachelipus rathkii | reverse complement strand
TAATAATAATATTAATAATAATAATAATAATAATAATAATAATAATAATAATAATAATAATAATAATAATAATAATAATAATAATAATAATAATAATAATAATAATAATAATAATAATAATAATATTAAATAATAATAATAATAATAATACACACACACACACACACACACAAATACACACATAATAATAATAATAATAATAATAATAATAATAATAATAATAATAATAATAATAATTAGTCCCTTTTACACCTCATAAAACAGTAGTAATATAAAAATAATGCAATAACTATAAATTATGTACTTAAACAGAAAGCAACCATATTGTCATAAAAGATATCTTATAATAAAAATTATTGTTAAATTATGTACTTAATTAACTTTAAATTATTCAATACAGTTTTTATTAAATTTCTCTTTAAATTAAAAGTTTCATAGCAACATGCAAATTATTCCTAAATTTAACTATATTAATAAATAACTTCTTGTTTATGTGAAAAAGTCCCATTGAGTCATTGAGACATTTGTGAAAAACGCTGATCAAAATTTTCAACACCGAAAAGGCATTAATGCACAAAATAAAATAGAAATCACCAATTTATTTTATAATAAAAAATTATTGGAAATATTCGTTTTGGCATTTTATTTTTTGTTGGTACATTAGTACAATGAAATTATCACAAAACAATAATAGGAGAATCAAAGTGCTATATTATTGCTTTCTAAATTTGGCTTACACTAAGCATATATGATTTTTAACATAGATAAATACGACATTTGTTATCATAGTTGCTCAAAACAGAGCTCTGTTTAAACTGAAGTAGTCGTAATAAACTCTCTGATAATCTTTCTCAAATAATTGCATGCATGAGTAAATGAGTATAGCAAAGCTAACATATAATATTCTTGATACTTTGAGAGGCGATCATAAATTTCATGAAATAAATCAGAACCTGACATGGACATTTTTTTAATTAAATTTTGTATTTCTTCTTTGAAATAGTTCAATTATTTTCCTTCGTGGTTTTATTTACCTATAAAATGGTGCAAATAATTGTGAAGGCAATTTCGTCTAGCTCACTTACATTTGCAACTGCACTAAGAGGGCCACAATTTGCAATTTAAAGGACATTTCCTGTTAAAAGGCTTTAAAGCCATCTAGCGTCAAGTATTTGTCAACTATTCTAAAGTAACTCTGTCATTCATTAGGGCTTCACTAATCCAACTTGTCTTCCTTGGATCATAAACCGTAAATCTGACTTTACTCGAGTTTCCATAAGAACATCTGTAAAATAAGTTTTTTTTTTAAATTGGAATCTCCCAGCATAATACAAAATTTCCTAAAATAATGTCAGGAAATTAATTTTCTTATAATTTTATTAAATAAACTGCTTTTATCACTTACATATTATACAATGCTTAATAACTCAATTTTTAATGCATTTATCTTGTTTACGCTCCCTCCTCATTTTAATAGAATATGTTTTATTTTCAGCATTGGTTTAATTTAATTGGTTTAATTTTGAAATAAAATTATTCATCACTACAGAATGAGAACAAAGATTGTAGTAAAAAATCTCAACAACTTCCAACGCCTACTTCAAACCCTTCAACAAACATTAAGCCATGTTATGGTTCAACCTACACTCTAACGCAAGGCGTAGAGCCCGGATTCGATCTCTCGTCGTGATCCTAGGTAGCAATTACTTAAAGAATTTCCCTTCCTAGAATAGGGCAATGTCCTTGAGATGTGAACTTTTTAACCCCCCACCCCAAAAAAAAAAATGCAATGTGTTAAGGGATTAAATTGGAAGCAGCCATAAAATATTATGTGTTATTTTAAGCGTTAATAAACACATTGATGCTGATGAACAAAACTAACGCGTTACAACGAGCTTAGGAACAGATTTACTATAAAAACACTTTACAATTTATGGCAATAAAAATAGAAAATGATCATCACTAATTTGATAATTATTTCCCCAATAATTTATTAATTATTATTAATCCAATTAATATTTTTAATTATAATTGATGTAGTAGAAGCTAAAAAAATTTTGTGACCATGTACTTTTTACGATTAATTAATATTATTAACTAATAATTATCTCACGAGAAATAACTAATTGGTGACTTAATAAAGATATAAAAGACCTTGCATCATTCAATCCACAGTAATAATAATAATAATAATAATAATAATAATAATAATAATACACACACACACACACACACACACACACATACACATAATAATAATAATAATAATAATAATAATAATAATTTTATATATTACTTTAATTAATTATGTAATGAGATCAGAACACAAGTGTCGTTGAAAAAGTTTCTGAATCACAAAAGAATAGAATTCTAATAGCAATTTGCCTAAAAACAATTAATATCAATTTATTGTGATCCTCTTGAGGTTAAGTGATAAAATAAATTAGGGTAGTTATGGTAAGTATTTTGATAATTATTATAGGTCTTATATAGATATTATAGAATAGCCTAATTTTAGTATTTTCCTAAAAATAATAATAAAAAAAAAAAAAAAGAAAGTGAATTAAGTAAATGTCTTTTTTTTTTAATCATGTAAACTGAATAAAATTTGAAACCAGAGGCTAGTGATTTGAGTGTTACTAATAACACTATAAAAAAAGTGTCATTTCAATATGAAGATAAAATTAAATAAAGATAGAGGGGAAAATTTGGTGATATATAGAGTAGCAAAGTTTATAATAAGTAATAACTATGTGTAAAAACAAAAAGATCAAAGAATAACAGTGAAGCATAAGAGGAAACTCAAAATATTGAAATAGAGTAAAAGGGAAGGAAAGAATCATGGAATAAAAGTGTGGGTTTTTAAATATCACCAGAGAAAAGTAATAAATTAAATTTCGTACAAAGTTTGTAATATTCAACAAACCAAAAAGCTGAAGGGATAAATGTTTGGGGAAAGTTTTGAAAGCAAATTAGAAATGTCATTTTTGTGAATCACTTAGTTTTGGGAGAGCTTGAAAGAAGAGAAACAAAGTGAAACAGAAAATAAAAGAATATAAGCACAAGAATATTAAAGAAACAATATGAAAACTGCTACAAAGACAGCAAGAATATTTTGGGGAAATATGAAATAGGGTAGAGCCAAGTGTTAATTAATAAATTGCTTAGGGGAAAATGGAGAAATTGTATTGATAAATCTGCTACTGAAATGAAAAATAAAGAAAATGATGCCTCAAAATTTGGAGAATAGTCTTCATAATCCATTTAAAAACGGTGACGAAAATTGAAGGCTCAGATGAGGGAATAATCTTGTTGAATGTAATGAGAAATCATTTTAAAAAGTAATAATTTAATAAAAGAAAAAATGCGCAATGACAGGAAAGATGAGGGACAATGAAACGATATGAAAATTGTAAGAATAAAGATTTTGTTGAAAATATACTATATGAAAAATATATTGAAAGGATGGTGAAATTTTTATAAAGATATGAGAGCTTCTATGGTTGTTCTATATATATGAGTGAAGTATATATATATATATATATATATATGTTATATGGTTGGGTTGGCTATGCTGGCTAAGGTTGGCTGCTAGCGTTAAGGTTATATATATATATATATATGGTTAGTTATGTTGGAAGAGCCTGTATTACACACACATATTGCTGTTGGCTGATTTATGTTGATATATATTTATATATTATTATTACATTATTATTATTATTAGCATATAGTTATTATTATATATAATAGATACACACGCATATACATATATTATTATTATTACATACATGGTTATTATTACATATACATATTTCTATGTTATTGTTATTATTGTTGTATATATTATTGGTTATATATTCCTTCCTTTGTTTGTATATCATATTATTATATTATTATTATTATTTACATATTATTATTATTATATTATTATTATTATTATTATATTATTATATTATTATTATTATTATTGGTCATATACATACTAATATTATATTAAGTTATAAATAGGGATGTGCCAAAGTATTGGTATTGGTATTGCTGGCTATTATAATATTATGCGTTGTTGGTTAATATATATATACATATATGGTTACATATACGCATATATATTTCCTTATATTACAGCAACATATATACATATTATTGGCTATTATTACATATATTATTATTATTATATTATTATTATTATTATATATATATATATATATATATTATATTATTATATATATAACATAAATATATATATATTATATGGTTATTATTATTGTTATTATTACATATTATTATTATTATTATTATTATGATATTATTATTATTAGTTAGTTGAAATATATATATACATATACATATATTATTATATAAACATACATATTATGCTATTAGCAGCAACATTAGTTACATAGTTGTTGCGCTATTACTGGCTGGCTAAGGCTGGCTGGCATTGCTGGCTGGCTGCTGGCTGGGCTGGCTATTGCTGGCTGCTGCTGGCAGCTGTTGAAAGGCACACATACATATTACATACTGGCTGCATGGCTAAGGCTATTGGCTATTATTGGTATAAAGAAGAAGCATACAGCCATGGAGCAAGGCTGGGCTGGGCTGGCTGCTGGCTGGCTGGCTGGCTACATACATACATGGCATACATGTTGTTATATTACATACATATATACAGGCTATTACATACAGTTGTTATATATATGCTATTGTTGTTGTTGATATATACATATATACATATATTACAATATTATTATTATTATTATATTATTATTACATATACATACAGATATATATATATATATATATATATATATATATATATATATATATATATTTATATATATATATATATATATATATTTATATATATATATATATGTATATATATATATATATATATATATATATATATATATATATATATATATATATATATATATATATATATATTATATATATATATATCATTTCCAAAGTCAACTCAACGTCGACTTACAAAACGTTTAAATATTGCAGTTAAATGATTCAAATGTATTGATATTGATGTTAAAATTATGACAACAAATTCCAAAACTTTATTTCGGATATGTGTATATAAAGTAAAAGGATTATAACAATTAATCTCAATAAAAACAAGCTGTTTGTATTAATAAAAGAGAAAAGTCTGCAAATATGATCCCAAAAAAATTCTAATAAATAAATTGAAATCACCAAAATCTTATTAGATCTAATTGTATTTGTATTGGGAATAAGATTTACATATCTTTTGCCATATATAACAGTGGTTATATTTTGATGTAGGAGAATCATAAAAAAGATCGTAGATTATATCGATTAAGTACCATCTATGAACAACAATGACAAATAGAGTATCAAGTGACAAAAATAATAAAAAGGTGTCCTCAACTTCATAATATAATTATTGGAAATTCGACCTTAAGTAAAGAATAAATATGGTCAAAAATGAAATTTTTATTTTGGTTGCATAGACCTTTTAAACAATCTCTCTTGTATTTTCGGCTCCAATGAATTATCTTAATGGTTGATTAACGATTACAAACAATGATTATCATTTTATTGCTACTCCCCGTATAATAATCATCTAACAGAATTGCTCGCAACTACGCTCATTCCAATCCAATCATGTATTTCTAGGTGGTTGCCTCGTTATTCACAAAAATAAAACAAAAAAAAATTTTGAAAAAAAAAAAAAAAAAACCTTTTCCATGTAAACAGAAAAAAAAAAAAAAAAAAAAAACCGTGGACAAACTCAAAACTGATGTTTTAAATAAAATAGTTGTGTGTTTGTAGAAAAAATATATATGTTCTGAAAACTTCTTATTTATATTACAAAATAAAGAATAGAGTATGACGGATTTTCTTTATAGAAATAAGAAAAATAAAAAAAATAATTTTTTGAGGGATTTCTAAATTTATAATATGAAAATTTATGAAAACTGCAACAAAATGTTGAATAGACCTATAAAGAAACAATTTTTGAATTCAGCGTTGCAAAAACATTAGAATTAAATTATTACATATTATGCCAACAAAATTTGTGTTTGCCGTGTAAAAATTAACTCTATTGAGAGAATATAAGTAGCTTATACTATATATATATAATATATATTATATTATATATTACCTATAAATGTATATAAACATATATATTATAATTACTACGCATATTCTATATACTTTTATATAGTTAATTTAGATATATATATTATAATATAGTATATATATATTATATATCATTTATTATCGATATTCTTTATATATATATAAGATTTATATGAATATATAGTAGTATATTATATATATACTATTATATAGAATATGAGGTATATATATATAAGTATATTATATATATATATATAATATGATATATTTATAGATACTAATTAATTATATATTACATAACCATATATAAATATCATAATATATATATACTAGCAAGCTATCCCTTTCTTATTTAGCCTTTTTATTTAAATATTAATAAATGGATATTTTTAAATATCTCATGAATCCAATAAACAATTACAATAAAAATTCCTTTCCTAAAGTAATAAGCCTTGAAAAAGTATATGAAAAGAATGAAACAAGTGAAATGAAGCTAAAAAAAATGCACAAAGAAAAAAAAAGATTATGAAAAAAAAAGAAAAAAAAAAAGAAAATTTAAATCGGAATAGGAGGAAAATATAAATTTGAAAAAAGATTTTAAAAATGATTTTTTCCTTGAATTCGTACTTGAGAAATTCAAAAACCATCATCCAATGGGCCAATATCCGGTTCATATTTGAACCAAAGAACATGTGAATTTGGAGACTTCAAGAAGGGATGGAATTCAAGTGTCTTTAGCCAAGAGGAAGAACTTTTTTTTTTTTATTACAGATATTATTTTTCATTTCATTTCCTTTTTCTTTTATTTTGAAAAAAATTGACATATAAATTTCAAAAGAGAAGTTCCCTTCATTTCGCGTAAATTTTAAGCATATTTCAATATTTTTCATTTTATATATTTTTAAAAATGTTTTATTTCACACTGATTTTCAAATTAAAATTAAAGTGATTATTATTTTAAGTCAATATTGATATTACATTTATCACTGCATATAGCCATATGTATAATATATATGTATATATTATATATAATATAATAGTTATATATATATATATATATATTAATATATATATATATATATATATATATATATAATATATTATATAATATATATAATATATTATATATATATAGTAATATATATATATATATATATATATATATATATAATATATAATTATTATATATATATATATATAATATAATATATATATATATATATATATATAGTAATATATATTTGTATAGTAATATAATATAATACTATATATATATATATATATAAATAATATATATATATATATATATATATATATATAAATTAAAATATATATATAATAAATATATAATATATATATTTATATATATATATATATTATATAATATATATATACTATTATATATATATATAATATGATATTATATTATATATATAATTGTGTATGTATATAGGTTATATATATACAGTTATATATATATATATATATAAGTTATATATATATATATATAAATAGATAATATATATATATATTAATAATTATATAGTATAATATATATATATATTATATATATATAGTATATATATATATATATAATTTATATATATATATATAAATATATATATATATTATATATATACGTATATATATATATATTATAATAATATATATAGTATATATATAGTTATATTATTAGTATATATAATATATAATATATAATATTACTATATATAAATATTATATTATATATATATATATAGTAGTACTATATAATATATAGTAATATATATTATAATATATAAAATACTATATATATATTAATATATTATATAAATATATATATATAGATACGTATATATATATATAATATAATTATATAGTATATATATATATATGATATTAGCATATCTATGGATATAGAATATATATATATATATATTTATAATATATATATGTATATTATATAATATTAATATATATATAATAGTATATATATATAATATATATAGTGAGTAGTGATGAATATATAATCTTCATATAATATAATATAATATATAATAGTATATAATATATATAGTATAATATATATATGTTATATATATTATATTAATATTAATATATATAAAATTATTATATATACTATATATATATATATATATATTACGTATATAATATAGTGGATATATAACTATATATATTATATATATTATATATTCGTAAATATTGTAGCTGTAATCGCTATTAGATATATTTTATATATTCAATTAGCTCTTGAGTTTATCAACACACGAGATTTATTTTTCAAGATTTAGTTGAAAAATGACTCATTCATTATTATAAAACAAAGATAAAAAACTAGTTATTCATAAATTAGCTTTCGTTCCCTAATCTTTTTAAATGGAATCCTTCTTCAAGGTATGATTTCATTACTAAATCTGGAATTTCTTCGATGTTAGTTATCTAAAATTTGATTTTGTTTCAATTTTTGTTCCAATTTTTTTGAGTATTGTGTCGAACTCATATGGGAATTTTGTAGGAAATCTATTTTTATTTCGCCTTCTTGTTTATTAAAATTATTTGTGATTTCTTATGAAGTATACTATACTAACTCTTTTATTGTTATCCATTTATATATATATATATATAATATATAAGATTATATAATATATATAATAGTATATACTATAATAATATATATATATAATATACTATATTTATATATATAGATATATATATATAATATATATATATAATTATTGATATATATATATATGTTGTCATCCTTCCTATGTTAATGCTGTGGTTTGAGGTTGTTTTGTGAGTAGTAAGGGCTGAATTTCTGTTGTCCATTCTTAAATCATAACGATGCTTGATTGGTTGTGTCTTTCAAAATGCATAAGGTTAACCAACGTAAATTAGATTACAATTGTTGCACGGGACTGTAAAAATGCATGAATATAATATAATATGCTATAATATACCTATAATATATAATATATTATATAATATATAATATATATATATATATATATATAATATATAGTATATATAATAATTACAGATAACCACCACTCTCGGCTGGGCCCCTTCTCAAGGAAGGAGGCCCGTAAAATAAAACATTGAAAAAACCCCACCCAATCCCCAGCCCTAACGGCAAAAGTTCTCAGGGTATGCCAGACGAGTGTGCTTGTAAAGAGTGGAAGAATTAAATCTAGTAATTGGCAAAAAACAGATGAGCATGGCTAAGGTTTTACACAACGAAACAGGAATTAGCTGGAAAAAAAGAAGGTACGCACACGATCATAGTCTTTTGATATTACCAGATAACTTCACACAAAGAGATGCCTGAAAGAAGACAATGGGCACCTCTGTGAGTGCTACAAGGGTGACTCAGGGGGTTTATGGAATGCGGATGAGGTTGCAAAGATCCCCCGAGCATCTGACTATCTGTGTAGTACCTATAGGAAAAAGAGATAGAGCGCCAACGTTACGGTCCCAAGATTAGGGCGGGTCGAGAGATTTTTGATGAAGTGAATTCTTTTGGGATCAGTTTATTATTCTCTTAGCTTCTAGGACTCAAACCCTCTATCCAAAGTGAGTATTGGGCGTGGAGACCTTTGAGCTTCAACCCCCCCTCCGTAAAAAAGTGAGAACAGACTTGACTCCCATATCAATTGCGAATAATGGCCAAGTTCCCGGCTTTTTTTATATAACTGTCTTTAAAGAGATACACATTGTTGCAGAGGGAAAAAATTCTACGACATCGGTATCTGAAAACTCAAAGATCATACTAGCTTCTTTGAGGTTGGAATCTCGAGGGATACTGGTTCAAATAGTGATGGTGCGCACAAGATAAATTTGTTGTGTTTATGTAAAGACCAAGAATATTATGGTCAGATTCTTCAGGAATGATTTTAGAAGCATCGGAAAGAGATACAGAAACTTTGGCTAAGGGATTTATAGAGAGTAGGCTATGATGTTTAGAGAAGTTCAGTTTTTAAAGAGTTGAAATTTACAACCCTGCGTTTCCGGAGATGACCACACTCGGGAATAAACACCAGAACAATTCCCAATCCACGAAGCAATCAGGCAAGAAATAGAATTCGGTGAAGAGTGGAAAGACGGATAGAGGCAAAACTCTAGAAGCAAAATGACAGGGAGCAGAATTTGAAATGAGTTTGAATAATTAGAGAGTGCAGTCATGCGGCATAAGAACTGCGACAGATTGATGTACAGATGAGATACAGAGCTGAGAGTTGTAGCAAGAAAATTTGGATGATAGAACAGACAACCACTTGAGGATAACACCACGTTAACAGGAAAGGAGAAAAGGACCTCCATCAACAGAGTGCTGATAAGAGCAGATCGGAGTAGATATAACTAGACATGAGTAAGCCAAAGAGAAGGAGGATACCCAAAGGAAGGGAGCATTAGAGTAGCAGTGACGGCGTGCCAAGAACCACTGATCAAAGTGCCAGAATTGGAGGCTATGTCAAGCCACCAACACGCACGACTGATCGAACGGGTCCCAAAGCGGTGCAGCGAGAAGAGAAGACCATTAAATCAATCTGAGGAAGATAAGCGAAAGTTATGTCACCAGTTGGATCCTCGAACGCGTCAAAGCCTTCACTGATATTCTGAAAGAAAGCGAATCAAAACTCCAGCCATGATCCACGGTAATATGAGAGTAAGAAGAGTTTTCAAAGCACACATCGACGACATCAACAAAAACACTGGGGAGGGTCAATGCCATCCGGGCCACTCAGTTCCTTACGTTCATAGAACTCAGGATCCTATGCATACGATCATGGTATATTACATGTGAAGGCATGGAACCTGAGAGAGAGAAGGAGTTAAGGACGGAGGAGTATGCCAGACAACCACTTGGGGCTAGAATTAGATTAAAAAAGGGAGGCCGAAGAGAACTGACCTTTTCGAAGGAAAGGAGAGATAGCAAAGAACAGTACAGAAAGGCCAATAAAAGGAGAAAGGCGGATTTACAAAAAGTTGTTAGTAGAGATTTTCTTGGCAAAGGTACCAGAAACTTTATAAATCATAGATAGGAGAAGCGCAAGCAGGTTTTACAACAGTGTAGCCACATTCCCTTAGTTGAAAGTTACGCTATAGCTGAGAATAATAACGACTTTCTGACATTTAATTGAAAAATTAGTATAATAGAGGTGACTCTAGCGGAGAACTAAGAAGTTTGTACTATGCCCGATACCCAATTGTCTCTCTCCTGAATGGCGCAATTAGAGAACAAGGCCCATCAAACAATGGATTTCGTAGAGAGAAGATTTAGTTAAAGATGAAGAACCTGCTCTTGCCTATCAGTGGATACGCTCCCACCTTTCTAGCAAGGGTGAGCCGAAGCACTCCCCCGAGTCACAAGCCAGGATTCATTCCAAGAGTGAGTTGCCCAAAAAAACAAACGCAGATGCCCCAATTATCCATTTTAGAAGTACAAAGAAATGTACGTTTAGGGAGTCGCTGCGAGGATAAAGTCATTATAAATCAAGAGTTACAGAAAGTTGTGGTCAGAAATTACCAATAGGAGGAGAAATTGTGTATTTATAACTAAAAGTAGTGGGGAAACATAAGTCAAGCGTAATTCAAGAATTGGTTAGGTACGATCTGAATATGTGTAGGTTCCTTATTTAACTCATATCAGAGTTGTGAGAATCTGAATGTTTTGGGGCTGTCCCCACCTTTGCCATCAGTTGTAAAGGAGCCCAACCACTCATATGTGGTGTTACGTTGAAATCCCCTAAATAGGAGAACCTCAGCATTTGGATTAAGGAAGTAGTATTATACACGAGTCTCATGCAGAAGGGATAGTTTAAGATAGTTCAAAGAGAGAACGGCGAAAAGTCTGTCCCTCATTAGGAGAGCTTAGACAAGAAAACACAAGATATATGGATTGTAGTAGGAGAGAAAGAATTTAAGCCCACAGAACAGTCCAAAGTAGGGAGAGTTCAAGATTCTCGAGACGTGTTACGGGAGGGAAGTAGTTTGTACTGTTTATATAGGCACACGAGCTCCACCATTTAGGTCGGAAATGTATTTAGCACAATTGGGAGTTATAATTAGAGTATATAAGTTTATATTTTTGAAAAATGAATCCCTGGCCAGCTGGGTCTCAGACAGAAAATAAGAAATTCGGTTGAGAGTTAGAGAGGTGACATTTCCACAGATTCGATCGAATTAGCACGACCAACGTCAGACAAACACCAGATTGCAAAGTTCGAAATTATAAAACCCCTCGTCTGTGCCCTCCCCTTACATCCACTTCGAGCACAAAAAAGTCATAGTTATAGATCAGGCGCAGGGTCTGCCAAAACAAACACAACACAAGCTCTTGTACCTTAAACAGAAGATACAATGTATATAGTGCAAGGTGTAGCAACTATTGTGAAAAAGAGAAGTACGGAGTAGGGTCGAAACCAATGTATGAAAAAAAGATCAGAGATAAGGAAAAGATAAAGCAGATAAAAATGAAGATCAAGAAGGAAGAAGGAAGATAGAAGAAAGTTGACACACCGAAACCGATGTTATCAATTATGAGATTATTATAAATTACAATAATCACTCTAAAATAGTGCGTGAGAGTTTACACTTTTAGTTTCAGTTTTACATAAAATTTTATATAGAAATAATATTTAAAAATACCACACAAGGTAAAAAAAAAACACAAATAAACATATCTAATAATAAAATATTTAAAACCATAAATTCCTAAAATCTCACAGAAAAATTAAAGAATAAATAAGATAAATACGATAATCTAAAACTTAGCTTAAAATCCTAAAACGGAGAGAAGTTACTCTGACATCTTCAACACTTGCAGACATTAAACTTTCAGATAACTAAAAACACTTGACTGAAAATTAACAAATTAAAACACAAAAAAGCAGAGAAGAGCAGCAAAAACCAGAACCACAAGACATTAAAGTGACAGGTCTTTGATTAAAAATGGAAATAATCCAAAAAACTAAAAGATAAAAAAAAACAAAAAAATAACTCCTAAAACATATTAAAAATCTGAATGACTCACAAGTAAAAACCACTCGGAAAACAACTCATCTTCACACAGTCCTACGACTGAATAGCTTCAACTATTCCAACCTATCATACATAAATCTCACCTCTACGGCAATATATACCGGACGTATGTTACGTTATTAAAACTTATACTATACTACATATAAGTATTTAATAGGAGTTAGTAATATATATATATATATTGTATAATGGGTATATAAATATAGTAGTATAGTATATAGGGCTAGTAATAAGGATATGATATTGAAATCCCGTCGAGATATAAAGAATATATTCTAAAATTCCATCTAATGCGGAAAAAGAGCGGCGATGTTGTTACGGAGAATGAGTGGTTATACATTAATATAGATTATGGAATTTAACTCGATCGTCAAAGAAGAGTTCCATTGGATGTATACAAATCGTTCATTATAGAGGAACAAGAGAAGCCACAAAAGGGCATCAATATCATCCGTGTTTACTGGTAATTTGTTTAATTGGGTTTACTGAAATTCCAGTTAGTTTATTGTGACGCTTCGGGGTATGAAATATTGGTATAATAGAAGAGAGATTTATTTTGTATTGAAAGATTATCTCATTTTCTTCTCTCTCTTGCTGCTGCTTACTGATGCTTCATCTAGTGCTTACTCTGTATATACTTTATAATATTAATATTATATATATTCCTGCAAGAAAGGTACTTCATTAAAAAAGAGTAAGATCTGATAATAATTATAGATAGTATATATCATAGTAATATAATAGAATGATTAATATAGAATTATATATATAGTTATATTATATATATATAAGTATATATCGTGATAAGGAACCACTATATAAGGGTAGTAGTGATCTAATAAAATGAGAATATTAAGTTTTATATTATATATATGATATATAGTTAGTTTTATATGTACGTACTATTAATATTGAATATATGAATATATTTTTATATTGATGAAAGATTATATATATATATATATATATATATATATATATTAATTATTATATTTATATATATGAATAATTATAATAATAACATATATATATATATTTATATATATATATTATATATATATACTCTAGAAAAATAGGGAGAAAGTCCATTATATGATTTTAATGTAATTAATTATTATATATTGCAATACCACGGAGAGTTACATTGCACATCGGGGGTATTACTTATATTAAATAAATTATTAATTATTTTTGTACTAGTCTTCATAATTATTATGTCTCAAAAGACCATTCTGACACCTCAAGAGTGATAGAGAATAGGGGACTTTTAAGATATTCAGGTGTATACATATAGTATTAAAATCTACATACCAGCATCTATACATTTATCTCTAGATATTAAATTGTATACTAATATACTTATAGATATATAGTGTAAGATAATTATCAAGTAGAAAGTCGTACTATATATGATTAAATAAACATTTTTCACACACAATAATATATATAATATAATATATTATAAATCTAAATGTTAAGTTGGTTTTGATCTCGGGGTTGAAAGTATATTTGAGTATAAACCTGATATTAAGTACAACTCTAAGATTAATATTAGTAATATAGTATTGAGTTAGATAGACTATAATGAGATAAGTTCATTAGAACCTCAGTACCTCATAGATAAAATATATATGAGATATATTAATATATACATATTATATTATAGTATTATATATATTAAATATATTATATATAATAATATATATTATAGTATATTTAATTATATATATACTATATATATATATTAATAATATAATATATATTAATAATATATAGATAATATATTGGTATAATATAATATAATATTAATATATA
>JABUQX010119324.1:27500-35392 GCA_015478945.1 Trachelipus rathkii | reverse complement strand
ATTAAAATTATAACTCGTGGGTAGTGAATTTCTATAATAGTAAAATTGGATACTTGAAAAGTTTAAAGAATGTAAATATCAGTGAGATTCAATTGTACTTTTCATCAGAATTTGTGTAAAGTTGGCATCGAAAATATAGAGTTGGGTTTGAATATTAAAGTGTCAATTTGGAGTAAGGAAATAATGTCTGTTTCGATAATATATTTGAGAGAAATAAAAGAGGTTTAGAGTGAAATTTAATACGGAGAATTTTTATAGGAAATGTAAGTTAGGTTGCGTTAAGTTCAGAAAGTGAAATATTTAGGTGTGAGTAAAGTTAATTTGAGTAGGTACAGTATGTGTATTATGAATATAAGTTAGGTTGCGTTAACGCAATCTGCTAGTAAAATATGGTGTCTTTATAAACGTAATATTAGTTGTAAAATAGGTTGATATGATTGTTGGGACATTTTGGGTAAAGTAAACTGATATAATATTTGGGTCAGTTGAGTAGGTTATGTACGTAAACATTTTGATATTAAAAGGTAACTTTGTTGATTTCTTTAATGAAAATATAGTTTTGAGGGTTTCGGACGTACAATTTATGGATAAACAATCAAGGTTGCGTAATGATGAAGCATAAAATGGTTGCTGAAATTAGGTATTAAAGTTTGGAAAGACGTAGGTGAGAAGCAAGGTGCAGAATATATACTATTTATTATTATTATTATTATTATTATTATTATTATTATTATTATTATTATTATTATTATTATTATTATTATTATTATTATTATTATTATTATTATTATTTTTGTTTTACTTGTATGTTTGCTAGTATGATAGAGTGTGCGAATGACGATCAGTGAAAGTGTGTATTATATTAGATAGGGTTTTAAGTTAGTTTATTATTATTATTATTATTATTATTATTATTATTATTATTATTATTATTATTATTATTATTATTATTATTATTATTATTATTTTTATTTTTCATTACTGTACATATTAAAAGATATATATGTGTTAACCTGGTCCTATTCTGTTTTAAGGCCTGGTGCAGAGCCTGGTGTGGAACCTAGACAGGATACCTGGTGTGGAACCTGTTTGTGGATCCGGTGCCAAAGCTTGGTGTGTTGGATCCAGATTCTATTCGTGGAGGCGAGGCGAGTGGAGCGGCTCCGGAGTTATTGGTGGAGCCCGGAGGTGTGAACACCACTAAAGAAGAGTTGGAGGGTGCCGATATAGCACTCCCTATAATAAAGAAGACTTGGAGGGTGCCGATATAGCACTCCCTATAGTAAAAGAAGACTTGGAGGGTGCCGATATAGCACTCCCTATAGTAAAAGAAGTAGCGGAGGGTGCCGGTATAGCACTCCCTATAGTAAAAGAAGTAGCGGAGGGTGCCGGTATAGCACTCCCTATAACACCGAAGAATCTGAGGGTGCCTTGTAGCACTCACTACCATCCTGAAAATCATAGTCTGGAGTGAGGTGTGGAACACCGTCATTGAAGCCACCGGCGTTTATGGTCTGAGTTGGGGATCTACGGGATCCAACACGCAAAGTTACGTAATAAACAAATTCATTAAGTACTTGTATTCTATTTATTTCAAGAAACATTGACTTGTATACAGTGATAAACATTAACGTGAATTTATAATTGTGTAAATATATAATGATAATATTTTGGGGATTTATATATATGTAGGTTTGATTATTTAGCTAGGTTAGTGAGGATATATAGGTGTCTTGATACTTTTTGGTATTATATTAATGAAAAATCTTATCTTGTGTTTTTCTCTCGACCTTCTCCACTAGAGACGTGAACCCTTTGCCTTGGCTCCGTATACCCTCCGTCAGCACGTAGTGTGGTGGGCCGGCAACATATTTTGGTGGCTCGTTCGGCGTCTTCAAGTGGTGGGTTCGGTGTACCAGGTACAGTGAGGAAACATAATTGTAGAATCTACAAAAACTGTAAGTATATATATATATATATATATATATATATATACACCTTTTACTTAAAATAAAAATGAGTCATGTATCAGGGAACGGTATCCAGAGGAGCGTTTGGGGGTAAAGCTCCATCAGCGACTAATTCACAATTGATGAGTCGAGTACTGAGGCCATGTAGTTACACTCTAAAACCAGGAAAAGCTGACCAATAACATTAAAATTAGAAATCTATTTAAGAAGTTATGCCAATGTAAATAATGAAAAAGAATGAGGAATGAGAAAGGAAGAAAAAAAAAAATCCAGAGTGTCTGATATATAATCATTTTATGTTTACTTAAACTGGTTACGAATTTTATTAAAAAACATTAAACATTACATACCTTTAAGCAGTAAAATCAAGTAATCAATAGAGGTGTACCTAACACCCGTAAAGGGATTAGCGTGCTTTGTTTACTTGCTTTACATTGCTTTAACTCATGGTTTTACTGCTTTAACTCATAAATGTTTTACTGCTTTTAACTCACATATTTATTTAAAATTACATACCTTAAAGTAGTAAATCAGTAAAACAATAGAGGTGTTACATAGCAACAAGGGGTTTAGTATGCTTTTGTTTTACTGTTTACTGGCTTTTAACGCAATGTTTTACTGCCTTAGACTATCTGCTTTTAACTGTTTTACCTCCTCGTGCTTTAACTCATATATTTAATAAACATTACATACTTAAAGCAGTAAATCCAGTAAATCAATAGAGGTGTACCTAACACCTAAGGATTAGTATGCTTTTGTTTTACTGCTTTACTGCTTTAACTTTCTGCTTTACTGCTTTAACTCACATACAATACATACCCTTAAATCAGTAAATCAGTAATATCAATAGAGGTGCTACCTAACACCTAAGGGATTATTGCTTTTGTTTTTACTGCTTTACGCTTTTAACTTTCTGGCTTCTACTGCTTTAACTTCCTGCTTACTGTTTAACTTTCTGCTTTACTGTTTTACTTCTGTTTACTGCTTTAACTTTCTGTTTTACTGTTTTAACTCATTTATTTATTAACATTATGTTATCTTGTTAATACTTTATTTATTTTATTATTATTTTATTTATTTTTATTATTATTTTTATTTATCTTTTATTATTTCCATAATTTTTTTTATTTTATTATTAAACTTAGGTATTACTTCATGCCCTATTGTTATTATTATTTAGAACACACATACACACACACACACACACACACGCACACACACACCACACACACAACACACCACACTTACACTTATACACACATTCACTTTGACACTTATACACACATTCCCTATGACAACTTACATTTACACTTATACACATGCAGTCACACACACACACACACACACACTTACAATTATACACACATTTCACTATGATATTTATACACACATTCACTATGACACTAATACAACTTCCACTCACACACAGATTTACTTACACTCACACAGATTTACTTACATCACACACAGATTTACTTACACACACAGATTTACTAACACTCGCACACAGTTTTACACACACACACACACACACACACACACACACACACACCACACCACACACACACACACACACTCCCACGCACAGCTCACTTACACATATAACGTATAATTTATTAAACATTTTATGTTTTAATTTAACACGTACATTTATATTATTCATTCAAATATAACTAAAATTATTTCCAAGTTTCTTAAAATTCTATAATAAATCAATCATTATCTTTGAACAAAAAATTTATTATTAACTGTTAATACTTTTTGTTTAGAAATTTTATAACTATCAAGTAGTTTTTAAAATAACTTTTACTAAAATTTTATGAAATTTTATTAAAAACATATTATTTTACGTACTTTAAAGCAATAAATCAGTAAATCCAGTTAAATCAGTAAGGTCAGCCCTAGCACCCCTCTACAACCAAGCTATGCCACGTTTTGTTCTATTGACTTACTGCTTTTCATCATCTTTAGCCATGTAATAAGTATAAAAAATAACAAAAATAAAATAATTCTCTGTAAACATAACATGTATTTTATTAAAAATCATTCTAGATTTTATTTTAAAAATAACAATTAATCACTTACATTTATATTATTCGCTCGACTGTCAACTAAAAATATTTCAAGTTTTTAAATAATCGGAATTTTTCTTTATTATTATTATTCTTATTACAATGACAATCCATCACGAGAAAACCCAACAACCCCCACTCCTTACAGATACGAAATTGACCTCTCTCTCTTTAAAATGTGTTGAAATAACTACTTTAGGTCTAAATTTTAGGATAATCCTTTTTGTAGCCCGGGGCGATTTGCCGGATACCCTATGAAAAATATTTCAAACTGACCTTTTTCTGTTAAAACGTGGTGCAAATCTACTGTAGGCCTAAATTTACGGCCTAATTTAGAATCAGCCCTTTTGATTCCCATTGCTGATTTAAGCCTAATACCAGGTCAAAAGGTAATTCCAGTATAGGCAAGAATCTCGTGAATCAATGTATTATTTTTATAAATATATCTTCAAACTGAAACATGGATCGGTAAGATCCTTTAAGCAGGTAAAAAGGAAATGTTTTCCTTACTTGTGATTGGTCGGAGTAATCCTTATCTCTATATGACCTCGTATGTGATTGGTCGAGAATTATTTTATCGTCTTTTGAAAATTAACTTTGTTCTTTAAACTTGTATTTGAGCAGGTGTGTGTTTTATTATCTTTTAGACCCAAACTCATTTTAAAATCATAGTCATTTTAGCTGTTAAGCGGTGCACAAGTTATCTGATTTGTATTAAAAGTGTTTTATTTTTACTAAGTGTATATCATATTTATAATAAATACTTACATTGAGGAATAATTATTAATTTGACTAGAGTAGTTTTCCCATAGTTCATAAGCTAACCACCAGGGCTCAGCATGAGCCCCACCCGCAAAGGCAGCCAACCCCGCACCCGCTGTCCCGCCGCGTCCCCGCCCGCCGCGTGCGCCCGCAGGCGCAATATTTCCGCGTCCCCGCCCGCCGCGTGCGCCCGCAGGCGCAATATTCCCTCGCGAATGAAGTATATATATATATATATATATATATATATATATATTATATAATATAATATATATATATATAGATATTATATATATATATATTTTATATAATATATATATCTGTGTGGTGCTGTGGTGTTGTGTGTGAGAGTGTAAGTGCTAGTGGATTGAACCGTTAAGTGTCTTGTGTTATTTGCGTACCTTGTTGTGAATAAAGAGATATAGTGTATGTGCTGTATAGTGTTAAGTGTATTAAGTGTCTATGGAAGTGTAACTGTTTTAAGATGAATCATCAATAAGGTGGTAGTCAAAAGATGACGCACTCAAAGATGAAGTCATCAAAGATGAACCACCAAAGCTGAGGTACCAAAGCTAAACCTTTAAAGTTGAGGCATCAAAGCCTTGAGGAATCAAAAGCTGAGACCATCCAAAGTGAGGCATCAAAAGCTGAGGCATCAAAGTTAAGGCATCAAAAGTTGAGGCATCAAAGTTGCGAGGCATCAAAATATCGAGTGGGTTGGTGTGTATGTGTAAGTGTTTGTACTGGTGTGTGTTGTGTGTGTGTGTGTGTGTGTGTGCGTGTGGTATGTTAGATTTGTGTTCTAATAATTGAATAACAATAGGCATGAAGTAAATAACACTAAGTATAATATAAAATAAAAAATTAAAAATGTTTAATAAAATTATACGCCTATTATGTCGTACAGTGAGTGTGGCGAAGGGCTACACACAAATTACAGGGGTTTACACCTATGTGTGTACTCGTGTGTGTGTGCTGTGTATGTGTGTTCTAATAATAATAACAAATAGGCATGAAGTAAATAACACTAAGTATAATAATAAAATAAAAATAAAAAATGTTTAATAAATTCATACGTTATATGTTGTAAGTGAGTGTGCGCTGTGCTGTGTGCTTGTGTGTGTGTTGTGTGTGTGTGTGTGTGTGCTGTGTGTGTTTGTTTGTGTGATGTGTGTGTGTGTGGTGTTGTGTGTTCCAAATAATAATAACAATAGGCATTAAGTAAATAAACACTAAGGTATAATATAAAATTAAAAATAAAATGTTTTAATAATTTATACGTTATAGGTAAAGTGAGTGTGTGTGTGTGGTGTGTGTGTGTGTTGTGTGGTGTGTGTGTGTGTGTGTGGTGTGTGTGTATGTGTGCGTGATGTTGTGTATGTTGTGCTTCTAAATAATAATTTCGCGAGGGAATATTGCGCTTGCGGCGCACGCGGCGGCGAGTTAACGCGGAAATTATTGCGCCTTGAGGGCTCACGCGGCGCGGCGGGCTTACGCGAAACATATTTGCGCCTGCGGGCGCACGCGGCGGGCGGGGACGCGGAAATATTGCGCCTGCGGCGCGGCACGCGGCGGGCGGGGACGCCGGCGCGGACGCAACCAGCGGGTGCGGTGTTGGCTGCCTTTGCGGGTGGGGCTCATGCTGAGCCCTGGTGGTTAGCTTATGAACTAGTGAATTAATTATTATCTATTCTAGTGAAATTAATAATTATTCCTCAATGTAAGTATTTATTATAAATATGATATACACTTAGTAAAAATAAAACACTTTTAATACAAATTAGATAACTTGTGCACCGCTTAACAGCTAAAATGACTATGATTTTAAAATGAGTTTGGGTCTAAAAGGTAATAAAACACACACCTGCTCAAATACAAGTTTAAAGAACAAAGTTAATTTTCAAAAGACGATAAAATATTTCTCGACCAATCACATACGAGGTCATATGCAGATAGAGGATACTCCGACCAATCAACAAGTAAGGAAAACATTTCCTTTTTACCTGCTTAAAGGATCTTACCGATCCAGCATGTTTCAGTTTGAAATATATTTATAAAAATAATAATCAATAACAATGATTCCTTGTCTTACTACTGGAATTACCTTTGAACACCTCGGTATCTTAGGCTTAAATCAGCATTGGGATACAAAAAGGTCTTATCCTAAATTTTAGGCCTTAATTTAGGCCTAACGTAGATATTGCACCACATTTTACAGGAGAAAAAGGTCAGTTTGAAAAATATTTTGACCTGGAATTAGGCCTAAATCGCCCCGGGTACAAAAAGGATTATCCTAAATTTAGGACTAAAGTAGTTATTTCAACACCATTTTACAGGAGAGAGAGGTCAGTTTCGTATCTGTAAGGAGTGCGGGTTGTTGTGATTTCTCGTGATGGATTGTCAAGTACATAGATAATAATAATAAAGAAAATCCGAATTATTTAAAAAAACTTTGAAATATTTTTAGTTTGACATCCTCGACGCGAATAATATAAATGTAAGTGAATAATTGTTATTTTTAAATAAAAACTTAGAATGATTTTAATAAAATACATGTTATGTTAGCAGAGAAGAACTTATTTTGTTATTTTTATTATTTTTACACTTATTACATGGCTAAAGATGGATGTAAAGCAGTAATCAATAAGAACAAAAACGTGGCATAGCTTGGTGTAGAGGGGTGCTAGGGGCTGACCTTACTGATTTACTGATTTATTGCTTTAAGGTACGTAAAATATATGTTTTTAATAAAATTTCATAAAATTTTAGTAAAAGTTATTTTAAAACTTGATAGTTATAAAATTTATAAACAAAAAGTATTAACAGTTAATAATAAATTCTTTGTTCAAAGATAATGATTGATTTATTATAGAAGTTTTAAGAAACTTTGAAATACTTTTAGTTATTTGCATGAGTAATATAAATGTACGTGTTTAATTAAAACATAAAATGTTTTAATAAATTATACGTTATATGTGTAAGTGAGTGTGCGCGGGTGTGTGTGTGTGTGTGTGTGTGTGTGTGTGTGTGTGTGTGTGTGTGTGTGTGTGTGTGTGTGTGTGTGTGTGTGTGTGTGCGAGTGTAAGTA
>JABUQX010119324.1:17500-20000 GCA_015478945.1 Trachelipus rathkii | reverse complement strand
TATTATTATTTATTATTATTTTATTATTATTATATATTTCTTATTATTATTGATATTGATTGTAGATTATTATTATTATTATTTATTCATATTTATTTTATTATTATTATTATTATTAATTATTATTATCTATATTATTATTATTTATTAATTATTATTATTATTATTATGATTATTATTATTATTATTATTATTATTATATATTATTATTATTATTATTGATTATTTTATTTATTATATTATTGATTATTATTATTAATTATTATTATTATTAATATTATTATTATATTAATATTATTATTCATTAATATTATATACATATATATAAATAAAATAAATATATATATATATATATAATATCATATATATTATATATATATATATATAATATATATATATAAATAATAATATATATAATATATATAATATATATATATTAGTTATATATATATATATAAATTATATATATATAATATATATAATATAGTTATAGTAATTATATATATATATATATATATTAAGTATAATATATATATATATATTATATATTATATATATATGATATATATATGACATATATATATAATATAATATTATATATATTATTATATATTATATATTATTATATATATATATAAATATAATCTATATATATTATATATTATATATTATATATTATTAATATATATTATATATTATATTTATATATATATATATATATATACTATATAATATATATATATATTATATATATATATATATATAATAATTATATTTATAAATAGTATATATAGTATATATATATTAAATATATATATATATAAATATATATATTATATATATATATATATATATATATATATGATATATATATATATTTAAATACTATATATTATATATATATAATATACATATATATATAATATATATTATATATATATATAATATAATATATAATTAATTTATAAACTCTTAATAGTGTAATTAAGACATTTTTGTATTTAAATGATATAGTAAAAAAAAAATTTTAATAAATAATAATAATATTAATAAAATAATAATAATAATAATAATAATAATACAATAATAATATAATAATAATAATATAACAATAATACTAATTTTAATAATAGAATAATAAAAAAAAAAAAAAAAAAAAAAAAAAAAAAAATTAATAATAAACATAATAAAAATAAAAGTTAATAATAATAATTTAAAAATAACAATAATAATATAATAATATAATATTAAAATAATATAGTAATAATAATAATAATAATGAATAATAATAATAATAATAATAATAATAATAATAATAATAATAATAATAATAATAATAATAATAATAATAATAATAATAATATTAATAATAATAATAATAATAAGAATAATTAAGTAATAATAATAATAAATAATAATTAATAATAAAAATAATAATAATAACCAATTACTTAAAATTACTTTTTCATTTCTTAATATAAATTTTAAGTCAATTTAAAATTTTTATCACGTAACTGCTAAGTTTGCTTTTTTTTCTTTTTTTTTCTTTTTTTTTAACGTATCATTATATTAAATGAATGCTTCAAAGCACATAATAATAACAGAGGGAAAATATATTCTTATTCGTTATAAACTTTAGTCATATTTCCACATTACAATTTAGACATAATAAGAAAAAAATATACTCTTTTGAGATTCGTTATGATTGATTCAGATTCACCATGAATGATTCGGATTTAATATAAGTGACAGCTTTTGTATTTTTTTAAAAAAAATTTATTTTTTCTTCTTTTAAAAAAGTTAAAAAAAAACTTTCTGTAATGTAACTTTTTCCATAAATAATATTGCTTTTATTTAAAGCTTTCGTTTCTAGTTTTGTAATTTTGAGTTTTCTTTTTTTTTTTTTTTTTTATTGCTATTTTATAATTCCTCTTCTCATTCCTTTGCTTTTTATTATATTATATTCTTCTTTTTCTACATCTTTTTTATTTTCATTTTTTCCAAATTTCACATTATTATTATTATTATTATTATTATTATTATTATTATTATTATTATTATTATTATTATTATTATTATTATTATTATTATTATTATTATTATTTTCATTTATTTATTTTTGTAATATATTATTTTTTTGTCATTCTTTGTATAAAAATCCAACTTCTCATTTATCTAATTAACAAAGTCTACTTAAAACATTTTTTGTCTAAACAAAATGTCATTCATTCCTATTTTTCATTTAAAAATAAAATAAAGAATAAAAAGAAAAATATGAAAGACAGATTGTTCAAAATTCCAAAATCATCAACTCGACTGTTTTGTTTTATTAAAATATTTCGATATAAATTGCCCACTGGAACTTTGTGAGCCCTTTTGAAAAGTCATTTAAAATCAATTACTTTTTAATTTCATCAAATACATTGATCACCGAAGAAACTTTTTTTTTACCATTACGCCAATGAACAATAGATCGTAAAAATGGCAGATTTATTCCTAA
>JABUQX010119324.1:0-5000 GCA_015478945.1 Trachelipus rathkii | reverse complement strand
TCTATAGGTAAGAATTTATTGCCAGGATTCAGCTCAAGATAGTATCTTATATTTTCTATCCATGTAGGTCAATATGATAGTTTTGATAATATGGATTGTGCATTCTCTATTATATAATAGTGACATCTTACTACTATATTATATTATATCTATTTAATTATATATATTTATATTAATATTATTTTAATTATATAAATATAAATTAAATTAATATAATAGGATCTTTTTGTTTACTATGAAAAAAATTTTATATATATTAGATATAATTATATTTAATATGTATTTATTCAATTAAAATTAATATATATATATATATATTAATATATATAATATATATATATATAATTATATATATATATTATATTAATAATTTTATATATTAATATATATTATATAAATATATATAATAATATAAATAATATATATATAAATAAAATTATATTAATATAATAATATATATATTATATATATATATATCATATATAATAATATATTATATTATTAATATATATATTTTTCTACTTCTTATAGCTATTTAGTACTAACTTTTTAATTATCTTAGTGATCTACTTTCATACTTAATATTGCCTCAAATAGTCAATGTGTTTACGTAACTGGTTTTAGAACTCGACCTAATAATTATAACTATATATAAATAATGATTTCTTTTAGAACCTACCTAATGTTCTTTCGAGCTTATTTTGAGAATAAGATTTTGTACCAATATCTTCGAAATCCATTATACTAAAATCATCTATAAAATAACAATTCTTTTTTTTGCAATACTTATCAAGTAATTAAGATAACAAGGCCTATAAGAATATAAACCTAACTATTGTTTTCATCACTTATTCCACTAAATAACCACGTATTTCATATTAAAAATAATGATACATATCACACTCTCTTTATATAACATCTCGTTTTTGTTTTTACTTATATTTAATGGATTTTATATTTGGAGTTGGACTTGCAGTATTTAAAAGGAGTTTTTTTTCTTCTTCACTACTGAGTCTTCGGAGCTAACTGAGTAATGTTACAAAAACCACTATGTTTCATTGTTCGTTTTACTACTATATCCATTTTTTTTGCAAATTCTGCTCGCTATAACAAACATTTTTCTTAACAACACCTAGATCATACACACAATCTGTTTATATATTAATAATCTTGAGAGGACAGCTATACATACTAATGTTATCCGAATAGCTATTATATTATTATTCAGATAAATACTAAATGTAAATAAAGCAATATATAGTAATACTATCAATAGTATATAATTATATAATAGATATAAAATTATCGGATATCTTTACTTAAGGGATTATCTGCTCTAAAATTATCGCCGTAACCAATATTAGTTAACCATAGAAACACAAAAAAGTATATAAACAATAGTTATTATTAAAATATGATCTGCTCAGCATTAATTAATGATACACGTAGACACTAGATAACTTCTCTTCTCTCTATATTATATTATATACTTTAATAGTATATATTTAATATATATATTAATTATTTTTCATCATTAAAAGAATAACATTTAACTAGTCTGATTATTAATGAAAGGTCAATCTTCAGGTATTACCATGCTTTATTTATGGTAACTAATAGGTGATATCAATAATAATTGTATATTCTATATGCTGATTTACAGCGATCAAAAGTAATTAAAAAGAAAACAGGACGTTATATTCAGCTTTATATAAGTTTATGGTTAAGCTAAGAGTTCAGGTTCCTTAATTACAAGGCAGTTACCCAGTCAAGAGGGAGTATAAACATGACCTAGTCAGTGAGATTTATCAAGCTATGTTTTACCTATCATACCACGAGGGAGTTGTAAGTTGTTATCAGTAGATATACGTAATATAATATTGAGTGAACTTGATAAAACCCTACAGGCTATACGGGAAGCAGGCAAGCCAGGATATAGCCCAAGTGGCTTAGTGATGGGACAAAGGGAGGCAACTGTTGTACGGACATTGATTAATGGGGGCAAAATGAGTATTGAGAATTACTCGAAAAAATAAATAATACCAACTAGAAACATATGATATAAGAAAGATTGAGATTATGAAAAGACATGAGGAAATTTATGAATAAATGATATGTAGTGAAAAGATAATGAAAAGCAAAACTGAATTAACATAAGTGCAAATAGGTATATGTACTAACAATACATATAGATATAATATATAAATATATATATTAATGATTATATATATAATAAATAAGTTTTTTAAATATAATTAAATAGAAAAATTAGCTATTTCATTTTAATTCTTGTGTTTCACCTATTATATCTGCGACAATGCAGCGACTAACTTATGACTAGACTAGTTGCCTAAATATTTTGAATTTAATTATTTTTAATATTTTTATTTGAGCTTTCGCAATAAGTGAGGCTCCTTTTTGGAAAACTCTTACAAAGTAGAACATTAACATAAGAATAGGATTTCTTTTTTACTCGTGCCCATTGACATATATTAACCGAGTGTTTTTTAAAGCATATATTAAAGCTCTCTCTTAATAGTAGTGCACAAATCTCATGAAATAGTCGCTCTCAATATTCATATATATATAATATTCATTACCGTCACTCGTGTTGTCGCTGGTTGCAAATCAAATGACTTTTAATGTAGAATTAGGTCCTTGGATTCATAATTGCTTTTATATTATATGTACGCATTATTATCTTCGTAGTTTATCTAGTATGATAAAATCATAGTAATCTTGAATTTTTTTGCGGACTTGTTGACCCTTTTTTTCTTCTACTAAATTACTTATATACTATTCTCAAATTTTTAGAGGATGCCCGGCCTCACCTGTTTTAGTAGTTATATTTCGATCTACGATTTAAAGCCCCCCAGTGTATATTTACCATCTTTAATATTTTTTAGTTTTCCACACAAGGAAAAAAAAGAATTTATTTCTATGTTATGGTAATTTTATTATTAAAAATAAATCTATTAAATATTTAAAATCCACAAGATATAGATCAATAATAGTTATTTTATATATTATATATAACAGGCGGACATAAAAGGTTTGAAATTTCAGTCTAATTTTTAATATTTAGAAAATATTAAATATATAGAAATAAATTTGTATAGTTTAAAAATATATTCTAATCATTGTATGACTTATAATATATATATTTAAATATATAATATATTATATATATTATATATATAAATATAATATTATTATTATATATATATATAATATATATATATATATTAATATAATAATATATATATTATATATTATATAATATATATATATATAATATTATATTTATATATATATATATATATATATTATAATATATTAATATATATTATATATATATATATAGTTATATATTATAAATATATATCTTGATGTTACTCAAGAGTGCTTAAGTGAACGTGTAATACTCACATACTCTATTATATACTTTTTAGCTACGTACCTACACGCAAGCTCTTTACCCCAGTACCTTCTCCCATTTATCTCGATCATAAAGTTATATTTATATGATATATAATTTAAATTAATTAATATAATTACTTAAAATTAATAAATTACTTGAAATTTATTGCTTCAAAAACTAATCTATGAGCTCACTACTTATTCAGGTAGAGTTTCTTCTCTTTCTTCGTAATTGAGTCTGCTACAGCTCTTAAAGCGCTCCTATCACGCTCAATTGCTACTACACTATTTAGTTGAAGGGCGATGTCTAAGTAATACCTCTCGTAGAGCTCTTAGCAAAGATGTGGAAAAACTTTACTTTATCACGCAATCAACCCAATGGATCTTTATCCGATTCCAAGAGTTTTCGCCTTTGATAATCTTCGATCAATGACAGATGTCGATTAGACACCTGTGAACAAGACTCTTCATCGCTGCTAGAAGCCAAAAGAACGTTCATGATTCAGCCAATGGTTCGCTAACAGATGGTAAATGTGTCTGTGTCTGTTTCTGTAATCTTTTGCCTTTTTTTACTTCTGTCGAAATTTCGCTTTGCAGCATTCATACAAAGACATATATGCCTATTGTGATGAAATGCTGCCCCTAAAGCATAAATTTTTTCAACCACGTGTTTCCACAGAGGTGAAATCTTATTTAGTACTACTAATAAATTTTAATACCTCTGTGAAACACGTTGGTTCAAGAAATTTGGTTTTGCATCTAGGATTTAGAAAAGTTGCTATTATACCAGCCATTTAGTGTTTGTTATCTTATGAAAGTCCCTTACTTTAATAGCAGTATTTGGGCCTTAAACTTAAGATTCTGTACTGCACCTGAAATCGATATTTATCGATATTTAAGTTACAAATATCGAGGAAACCCATTTGGAAATAAGCTAGATTTTTACATGGGCTATATTCCTTTTGGGCATTATTTGACCGTTTCAAACATTAAAATATCTATATATATACTAAACGTCATTAATTTTTAAAATTTGAAGAGTGAGGTCTACATAATTTTTTGTTCACTATTTTAAACAAATTTATTGGTCAACTTTGTGTAAGCGATTTATAGTTTAGCATTACTTGCAACATCTTGTTCATAGTAGATAAAAAGCTTGCTGAAACAGTATTAGAAAAATTTTTTAAATTATATTTTAGCATTCTACACGATGTAGCAAGAAGAGATTAAAAAAAGTTTGTGAAAAGTCGTAAAAAGAATTGAAAATACGAAAATAGAGGAATTTTATTTTTTGTTGAATATAAACATGTGGCATCAAGTATTACTTGTTTCCTGCAAAATGTTTTTTCTTTTTTATATGTAGAATATCCTACAGTTGAATGCGCTCATTTAATTATCTACTTAGGTCTAGGTTATATGCGAATGACGATCCATCTAGCTAGGCAAGGTCTACCGCAAGACGATCCGTCTAGATAGGTCGCACTGTACGGCTTTTAGTGTAGGTAGTGGATAAAGTTGCTAGGTACATAAGGTCTAGTGTACTAGGCAACGATACAATCATATTCATATATCTCTCTTCC